>SJYO01026388.1:770823-803969 GCA_006410555.1 Capra ibex | reverse complement strand
TATAGTAGACCACTAGACTTTCATTTATAAACGATCTTGACTTCCTCTGTTGTAGACTACCCTGTTGAGATGGTTCTATAGGTCTAGTCATGACAACCTTCAAGTAGTGATTTAGAGATTACTACTGTATTACGAAGTCTACTAGAGGTCACAACTACTATAACTATTGTATTTGTAAAATCTATTTTTCTTGGACTCTCAAGAGGGAAGATGGGGAAGAAAAATGAGTTCTATTAAGTTTTAATTTAACTTCTTTCATCCCTTTTGGTGTTCTGGTAAGTCCATACTGGATTTAGTTTAGGTAATACTAATATCACCTTCACCTTCACTCTTTATCTAAATTCCCGGTTCTAGACTATCTGTCTCACGGACTACTTGATATCTACCTCCAAGTACTGTAACATGTCCTCTGTCCCTAGTTCTGGTAGGGGTACCTTTTCTTTACGTTTTTTCGTTTTACCGATAGACTCCCCCGGAATGTTTATCGACACTTTTCTTCTCTTCGTTTTTCGTTTCCTCTTTTCCTTTCTATAAGGGTAAACTTACGTCTCAAGGTTTCTTATCGTTCCTTTCTATTCTTTCGGAAGAAGTCACTAGTTATGTTTCTTTATCTCCTTTTGTTGTCTTACCCTTTCTGATTTCTAGAGAAGTTCTTTTACTCTCTATGGTTCCCTTGTGAAGTACGTTTCTACCCGAGCTATTCCTGTCTTTACCATACCTGGATTGTCTTCGTCTGCTATAATTCTTCTCCACCGTTCTTATGTGTCTTTTTGTCTTGTTTTTTCTAAAAGTGTTGGGTCTTTTAGTGCTACCGTACTAGTGAATGGATCTCGGTCTGTAGGACCTTACACCTCAATTCTCCTGGAATCTTTCGTAGTAATACTTGTTTGGATCACCTCCACCACCTTAAGGTCAACTCGATAAAGTTTAGGACTTTCTACTACGACACTTTCACGACGTGAGTTATACCGTCGTTTAAACCTTTTGAGTCGTCACCGGTGTCCTGACCTTTTCCAGTCAAAAGTAAGGCTAGGGTTTCTTTCCGTTACGGTTCCTTACGAGTTTGATCGTATGTTAACGTGAGTAGAGTGTACGATCTTTTCATTACGTGTTTTAAGAGGTTCGGTCCGAAGTCGTTATGCACTTGGCACTTGAAGGTCTACAAGTACGACCAAAAGCCTTTCCGTCTCCTTGGTCTCTAGTTTACGGTTGTAGGTGACCTAGTACCTTTTTCGTTCTCTCAAGGTCTTTTTGTAGATAAAGACGAAATAACTGATACGGTTTCGGAAACTGACACACCTAGTGTTATTTGGACAGAGAATANTAGTGTTATTTGACACCTTTTAAGACTTTCTCTACCCTTATGGTCTGGTGGACTGGACGGAGAACTCTTTGGACATACGTCCAGTTCTTCGTTATCGATCTTAACCTGTACCTTGTTGTCTGACCAAGGTTTATCCTTTTCCTTATGTAGTTCCGACATATAACAGTGGGGCGAATAAATTGAATATACGTCTCATGTAGTACTCTTTGTGACCCGACCTTCTTCGTATTCGACCTTAGTTCTAACGGACCTCTTTATAGTTATTGGAGTCTATAAGTCTACTGTGGTAGGAATACCGTTTTTTACTTCTCCTCGATTTTTCGGAGAACTACTTTCACTTTCTCCTCTCACTTTTTCAACCGAATTTCGAGTTGTAAGGCTTTTGTTTCTAGTACCGTAGGCCAGGGTAGTGAAGTACCCTTTATCTATCCCTTTGTCACCTTTGTCACAATCTAAAATAAAGAAACCCGAGGTTTTAGTGACTTCTACCACTGACGTCGGTACTTTAATTTTCTGTGAAGGAGGAACCTTCCTTTCAATACTGGTTGGATCTATCGTATAATTTTTAGTCTTTATAATGAAACGGTTGTTTCCAGACAGATCAGTTCCGATACCAAAAAGGTCATCAGTACATACCTACACTCTCAACTTGGTACTTCATTCGACTCGTGGTTTCTTGACTACGAAAACTTGACACCACGACCTCTTCTGAGAACTCTCAGGGAACCTGACGTTTCTCTAGGTTGGTCAGGTAGGATTTCCTCTAGTCAGGACCCACAAGTAACCTTCCTGACTACGACTACGACTTTTAGGTTATGAAACCGGTGGAGTACATTTCCCAACTGAGTAACCTTTTCTGGGCCTACGACCCTCCCTAACCCCTGACTTCCTCTTCCCCTGTTGTCTCGTACTCTACCGCCCTACCGTAGGGGTTGAGCTACCTGTACCCAAACCCACCTGAGGCCCTCAACCACTACCTGTCCCTCCGGCCCGTACGACGTCAAGTACCCCAGTGTTTCCCAGTCTGTTCTGACTCGCTGACTTGACTTGACTTGGCTTAGAATTATCCAAAGGTTAAACATGAAAAGGAGACTACATTTTGTGATGAGTCCTTTCTAGAAAGGACTTTAATTCCCTGTTTTCGACTACTTTGATCTTTTGGACTGAGAACTAATTGGTTCGAAGGTCTCTTTCTAGAACCAGTTTTCACCCTTTACGTTTTTAATTAATTCTCTTTTGAGTTAATTTACCTCAACCCTCTGGTCTTCCCTCGAGAGTGTGGGACACTACTATCGTCACACGTTTCTCTCTTCTTTCTCTGGAGAAGAAAGGACCTTTTCTGAGTCGGTTACTTTTCGATACCTGAAAAAATAATACCGGGAGGTTTAAAGGAAAAAGAAATATTATCATAAGAGGATAGGAATGGTGTACCATTGAACGTGTACCAAGTGGTACCGACGTCTAGTGTTTAACGGTGAAAGACGACTAAGACTTATTTGGTTAGAAACAACCTCTTTATAAATCCCCAGATAAAAGTGAGTTGTTCTGTTTTTTGATCCTCAAGGGCTCTCTCAGTTAAGGATCCATCCAACTATTCATCAGACCCCAGGGGTTCCTCCTTTCTCCCCAGACCTCAAGAGTTCCTCGCTTTTCCTGTTTGAAAAAAGAGATAAGGACCTCGATTACTAATGTGTTGTTTTGTTGAGTAGAACGAGTTACTATACAAAAAGGAATTTGAGACATGGTTACTAATATATCGTTTTTACATAGGACGAACTCCTGTACAAAGAGGAAGAATTCTTGAAAGTGTTATTAAGACAGTAGACTTTCACATACAACAGTCTCATCCAGACAATTCTAGAAAGATGACAATAAAGATTAGGACAATAGAATTTTACATATGACACCCTTACCCAGACCATTCTGGAAATGTTGGAACTCTGGAAGAAAACTAAATGACATTATTGGTTGACTTTTTCATATATCGATGAAACTATTCTGATCACTCCCCCGTGAGAGGTAGGGGGAAGACTACAGACACAGTCTTCGAAAGAGACAGGAGAAAATGAAATTATTTTAAGACAATGTGGTTTCGAGAACGCACTAGTTCGGACCAGGGACCAGGGTTTCGATTCAGAAGAAGAAGTCTCTAGTACTTAAGTTGTGGCAAGTGGCATTCGATAGTAAAGGAATACCGTTTTTTTTTTTTTTTTTTTTTCCTAGTATACCATAAGTCAACGAGTCAGTACAGACTGAAAAACTCTTAGGTACCTGACGTCGTGTGGTCCGAAGAGACAGGAAGTAATAGAGGGTCTCGAACGAGTTTTAGTACAGGTGACTCAGTCACTATGGTAGGTTGGTAGAGCAAGACGAAAGGATCGTAGTCCCAGAAAAGATTACTCAGTTGAGAAGTGTAGTCCACCGGTTTCATAACCTCAAAGTCGAAGTCGTAGTTAGGAAGGTCACTTATAAGTCCCAACCAAAGGAAATCCTTACTGGTCAATGATATAATTATAAAGAGAGGGAGTGAGAAACAGTACACAAGAAATACTTAATAAAACACACAGAAGGTGAATGTATTTAAATTCAGTAAAGAATTCCGAGGAAACTGAGAGACGTCGTGAGCAGTACCTACTAAAGAACGAAAAGAAATGGTTGACAGAACATCCTGTGTGTGAGAGTCAAGAGAAGGTGGAACGACAGATGTCGAAGTCAAAGATAACGACTAACGAGGAGGAGACGAGTTGAAAATTGACTACCTCACGGGGGCTGAGTCAAAAATTTAGAAGACAATATAAGTCAGAAGAGTAAAGGATCCAATAAAATCGGTTGTGACACCACAGTTTATGGTAATTATACAAGTACTTAGGGTTTAAATGTATGTTTTAGGTCTTAGGGACTGAGAAGGAATTAAGGTCCAAACAATATGTTACCCGTTGAGTCATAGAGGTAAACTTATACTTGAAAACTGAAGGGTCATTGTGAATGTGAAGAAGGAAACGTTCGGTGAAGGGAGGAAGAGGTCAGAAGAGGCGGATTAATTTCGTGGAGGATAGGGGATAATGATGAGGGGAAGGAAGAGAAACCACGGGGATTGGTAGACGTTTAGGACTGTATAAAATAGACTGGATTGGAAGGACAGAGAAGGATAGGGGAAATGATTGAAGAAAAAGAAGTATCTTGAAGATCGATATATTTATAAATACCTAGATACATAAAAACAAATGAAAACTCTTTTTGTTTTGTTTGTTCTTTTTTTTTTTTCTTATACATACTCGAATAGAGAAACGGGTATCAATAAAAAGGTCACGGATCTTGACCTGGAGTAGGTATCATCCGGAGTGTTTATGAACAGACTCATTACTTTCCGATTTTCTTTCATTTGTTTTGTTCCGTAGTTCTTTCTCAAGGGACGACGAAACTACTATGGATCAAAATAGGGAAATCCAGAATGTTATAGTGAAGAACGAACGTTATCTTAATGAGTGACTATCTTAAAGTCAATTATATAATTATACTTTGATAATTGTATTGTTATCATTAATGAAAAAGATTGTAAAATTCGAGAATAATCAAATATGAAGTGTCTATAATAGACGTTTCACTCATTCTATTATCTACATAAAGATAAAAGTCCTAAGGGTTTGAGAATGGTTTCCGTGAAAAAGGGTCTATCGATAATCGACTAAAGGTTACTTTAATTTTAGGTGTGTTTTTTCCAACTTGAACAAAAAAAGATGTGATAAGAAACAACGACAACGAGTCAACGATTCAACGCAGACTGAGAAACGCTGGAGCATCTGACAGTGGGTGGTCCGAATCTGGAACAGGTACCCTAAAGGGTCCGTTCTTACAACCTCACCCAACGGTAAAAGAAGAGGTTCCCTAGAAAAACTGGGTCTTTAACTTGGAAGTAAAGGACGTAACCGTACTCCTAAAAAGTGGTGACTCGGTGGCCCCTTCGGGTGACGTAATGAGAGTCGACAGAGAATTTTTGTTAGTAGAGGAGTAAAAGAACTATGTCTTATAAATTAATAAAGAGTAGTTACAGGGTGTCGAAACTTGAAGTAGTAAGTAGTAAATACAGTGTCTAACGGAACCGGGAGGAGGGAATCAACATGGTGTCTTTGGGTATTCCATATAGAAAACAGTCCAGTCAAATAAAGAGAAGGACCCAAGAACAGGGTAGTGTTGTTTTTAAACCTTACTACCTGTATTCACAAATTTTGTTGTCTGTTCAATGTCGAGTCAAGTCCAGTTCGTCTGTCTAGAAAATACTCTGTCTGTGAGGGTTCTGTACCCTCGTCCGACTGGGGTTTCCTCAGGAGGAAGAACCGAAGGGGAAAAATATAAAGGAGAGAGAAGGAAAACCAATATAGTTTTCCACCGAACATTGGTGGTAGTTTCTTTTCACTTTCGCTTCAGTGAGTCAGTACAGGTTGAGAAACACTAGGGTACCTGACATCGGATGGTCCGAGGAAGAAGGTACTTTAAAAGGTCCATTCTCATGACCTCACCCAACGGTAAAGGAAGAGGTCCACTAGAAGGACTGGGTCCCTAGCTTGGGTCCAGAGGGTGTAACGTCCGTCTACGAAAGGGAAGACTCGGTGGTCCCTTCCCTTACATTTAGCCGTATGCGAGTTCTGGCTAACTGTTAACGTTCAATATTTTGTCGTTCGAGACAACAAAGACAGAAGGGTATTAAGTCAGACAAATTAGTCTACGCATATATACATCTTAAAATGCTTGGGAATTACCTGAGGATCGACGGATTCTCTTCGGAGACACCAATCAAACACACGATTGGTGTAACACATGAATCCCACGTACACGTCCTCAACCTTTTCAGAGACACCAATAAAAACACAGTGCAGACACTCGATAGGACCCTAGGCCACGGAGGAAAAGTCGATCCCGTGAGCAACAAGCACGGATTGAAGGAGAGATTGTGAAAATTTCGTGAAGAACAGTCATGTAAACTAGGTGTGATCATGTACACATTCCACCGAAAAAATTTCCGTTTTGATGAAACAAGATCGTGGTGGTCACGGGACTCGTCTACTCGGTTACGGTACTTGACTAACAAGATCTCTGTAGATGTCCATTTCTTCAGACTTTCGTTGTAATCTTCCCAGACATACGAAAGGACCGTTTACTAAAAGGACTCTCTTAAACCAAATTTTCGGCCAGAGAGGTGACGTTCGACACCCTCAAAGACCCCTTTTATGAGTTGGAAATAGTGAGTTGACAATCTCTTAGGAATTCCTTCGTGAATTTCTTCTTTCTAGCTCTGGATATTAGTACTTTACACGAAATTTTCTTTTTTACATCGGGGTAGAAACTTTGTCCTTCGTAAGAAATTAGTTGTCTTTAATAAATGTACAAATGAAAGACGTCTTTTACTACCCACGATCGACGTTGACTCACTAACACTCACACACACTTCAACGAGTCAACACAGACTGAGAAACACTGGCACACCTGACATCGGATGGTCCGAGGAGGGAGGTACCCTAAGAGGTCCGTTCTCATGACCTCACCCAACGGTAAAGGAAGAGGTCCCCTAGAAGGGCTGGGTCCCTAGGTTGGACCCAGAGGGTGTAAGGTCCGTCTACGAAATGGGAGATAACTCACTAATTCTTTGATATTTACTTATTCCGGATCACAAGATTTATGAACAGAATTTATGTCGAACGATTTATCTGTTCTTACATAGAAAACACTCTTATCAAGGAGAACAAATAAAATACGATGGATGTCTTATAATTGAGTAGTTTTGATTTACATAAGTCTAAAATGTTACTAGTTTATTTAAATTTTCATTGAAAAGGAGTTGTCCTCTTTGAATTCCAAAAGAAATTTTTTTTTTTCTGATCTATAAAACATATACTGAAATTAAAGTCAATTAAAACGACGTCTTATGTTTATGAAGTCAACTCTCATAATGTCTATGCTCTAGAGACTAAACTAACACCTGTCGACTCCAATAAAACTATAAACTGAAACAAGGACATTTGGAGGTTGTTCTGTTCACAATAAGAGGTAAGACGTTGAAAAATAGAGATATACTCACCCTTTCACAGTATGAGAAGTTCCAGTCTCGGACCTCTTTCGGACAAGACATACAAAGCCCGATGTCCGTTGTAAGAAAATGTTTTTCACGTCTCTATCATGTTGATTCGTGTCTGTCGTCTCGTGTTTCGAATTCCATTTTCCTTCTCTAAATTATGGGTCGGTCTAAACAAGAAGGTACAATGCAATGTTTTCTGTCCTACAATGACAGAGTAAGAAAAGGTACGAAGAGGAAAGAAGGGGACAGAAAAGGGGGACGAACGGTGTTACGGTGGTCAGGATAGTTACCAGAGTGTAGTTCCAAAGAACACAAAGCATTTTCCTTTTGGGAAGGAGATCACGACATTAATCGGTACTTACCGTCTGTAGTCCGAAGGGGTAGACTTCTCTTCTACGAAATCCTGACATACCAAACCGTCGGTCGGCATTTTGTCCTATTAAGGGTCTCGTTTTAGTCGGGACGAAACAAAGAAAGAGACAAAAGAAGAAAAGAAAGAAAAAGGAATTCGGTGAAACATAGAGGTAATAAAACTACTTTACACATTCGTAAAGTAATTTGGGAAAAAAGACAAAACATCAAGTACCGTTAACGAGGGTTTTCCCACTCTTGACACGGTAAACACAGAGAATAGGTAGTGAACCGTATAATATACCTGAAGTTCTTATACGAAGGTACTTCTGAAAAACCTTGAAATGATAACTTTTAGACTAAACATGTGTAAATGGTTTCATTGAATCTTTGAGATTTTAGGATCGTATAATCAGTCTCGTATGTTAGATCATAGGAGATAACTTTATGAAGGACCTTTAGGTAAAAATTTTTTACTGAGGACACTGGTTTCGGACTTCTGAAAATAGGAGGTCAAAGACGTCTTCAAAGGAGAAAGAAGTTAGTTCATCCAGACTGTGCATGAGTCGTAGATGTTGGCAGGAATCGGACACAAGAAACCTTTGGGTGTCAATAAAGACTGACCTAAGTTAGGATTGTTTTGACTTTAGAATTATATTTTTTAGTCTCATCAATGTTTCCCCTTTTGAAGTGTATTCTACGAACATCAATTAACAGTATTCAAAAAAAGAGGTTTTATATGTGTAAGAGGAAGGTATCAATAAAAAATTTAATAAAATTTTTGACGTTACTTGTGGAATATTTTTACAGTCTAATAGAACGGAAAATACATTCTAATGGAACGGTAGAATAATTCCTTATAATTATATGTATAACGACTATTTTTAAGTTTTAAATCATCATGTTTCAGTCACTAATTATTTGAAATGTACCAGGTTCAAAAAATGTAACAATGTCCTTTCTGAAGTCTTAATAATACCATTATTTGATTATCGACTTTTTTTTAATTTCAATTATAGATATAATTATCGTGTCTCTTATATTTCGGTTCAAATTTTCGACTTAATCTTAATTCGTAGTCAATTCATACCTTAGAGTCCTTCTTGAAAAAAGTGAAGGTGTGTGACGTGTTTCATTGACAGGAAAGAAAAAAGTGAAAAAAAGGGGAAAGAGGAATAAGAGACCTTAATACAAGTTTAGTCATCAAAGATCTAAATCTCTAAACTGACTTGTCTTTTTAGTGGAAAGTAACTCTCTTTTAACAGTACAATGAAAACACGAAGTTGAACAATGCAAATGGTAAAGAACAAAGTTTTAGAAAGTTTCTTACACAGACAACGTTTATCGGAACATCCTATTTCTGTCGCAGAGACGGGAATTCTCATGGTTTCCCGTCCGGACGAACGAGAGATGATCCTTTCTAAGTCCAAAGGATTTGAGTCCGGAGGAGAAGAGAGGACGCCGAGAGACGTACACGATCATATTAGACCGCGAGACATGTAAAGAGAACCCTGAGGTCTTTGATTACATGTACATGACTACGGGTTCGAAGTACGAAATAATACTTTTTATTTTAGTAGACAGAGACTTACTCCTCAAGAAACAGAAGTGTGTCGTAGGTACTGTGATGTTGTGTGAATAATCGAACGTTCATATCATTTTAGAGTCTTGGAAGTCTTAAGAGTCGTTAAAAATTTTTAATTCTGGTTTTATTAACGGTCGAGAAAAAAAGATTTAAAATTAACTTTTTTTATTTTTAAAGATGGTAATTGATAGTAGTAAGAATATACATTCATCAATCTTTTCTATATTGGAGTATTATTTCTTGTCTCGTTCTTTTTGAAGCAGTTTCTGACCATTGGAGGGTCCGGTTTCTGTTGTAGGATATATCACAACGGAGTCACAGTTGAGACGTCTCTGGATCTCTCATCACGAAGACGTTCAAGTCTTCCGAGAATTCATTTTGGACAATCGAAGGGATGTCCTCTTGACGTGTCGAGAGTCGTCTCGGAAAGTGTCAGTGTTTCCATCAAAGAACATTGTCACTTCCTTCTACTGTACTCCTGGCGGATCTCTGGTCCTTTCTGTGACCGGAGGGCAGGTGTTCGGAGTCATCAGAGACTCTACATTTTGCGTCTCTTTTTTTTTAAGACATTCCTACCCCGGAGGACGGTAGACGAAGTAGATGCCGTCACCGTCTTCGTCCGGCAGTAAGACCCCTCGGTGTTATAGTCCACCGTTTTAAGGAGGTTGAAGACGGTTCAGATTGTAAACCAATATTCCCTTATCGTAGACCTTTATGAAAGAATAAGATGACCTACCATAATGTATACCTGTCAGTGAAGTTTATATATAACTTTTCAGTTTCGAATTTCGAGGTAGTTGTAATTCCTTGTTCCTTCTTTTTCCTTTTGAACCGTTCTAAAACAAGGATTTTATTCGTAAGAGATGAGATTTAGGAATCTGCCTTCAAACCTTGGATAGAGTTAATGAGGTAGAGCGGTATGTTTAACCTGAGTCAACAAGAAACCTCGGTTCAAGTTCTCGAGGAGTTTAGTTCGTTCCAAGAAGTTTAAACCCGGTAATCTCAATCTTTATTCCGTTTCGAAGGAACAACGGAGAGTCTGTGAGGAAGTTACAGAAGACAGAGACAAGTGTAGTACATCTTTTAAGTCACATTCCCTAGACTCGGTGGTCATTACTTTTACCATCTCTTTTGTAGTTTAATACTAGTGCTGACGGTTGTTGACTGAAGTTTTTTAGTTCAAAGGTTCAAGAAGTTCGAACTATTATCGGTAATGAAGGATAAAGGGAGTGGTGTGGTGTAAAAAGGAGAATAATTCATTAAGACTCGGGGTAGATACGTGATAAAGGTGCTAAAATTCCAAGGTAAGGTGTCTGTCAGTTCAAGAGAAAGTACCCTTATTTTAGGACGACGTCTTCGTAAGGAAAGGTCTTTGAACCGAGTCATTGAAAGGTGACATTAAGAACAAGTGCAAGGGTACGACTTTTTGAGGGACTCAGACCTTCTTCCTGTCTCAGGAACTGAGAGGACTATATCTCTTATTTGTTCGAGATGTAAATTTTGGAAAACTGACCATTGAACCTCTATTGAAGAAGGAATTTTAGAATCTCTAACCTTTTCTTCTCCGTCCTTTCAAAATAACCTTTTTGAAAGAGAAGCACCAAGGTTTGAAGAGGTTATACCGAGTTATGTCTTACGGGAACCTTGAAGTTGGAAGTCGGAACGGAGGGGAGGTAAGGACGGAGATGGAGGGGTAAGGATATAAGGTTTTGACAAAAGAGTCGTATCCTGGAACCGTGGACGACAGGGGAGACTTGTCGTGGGGTGACGACCCCAGTAAAAGAAGGCCTTTAGAAGGGACCCCGGATCCAAGTGACATAAGGTCTTGGGTGACATCGAGAAGATAGAGTGGGATAGTAGTACACACACACGACATGAAAGACCCTAAAGGAAGGTATTAAAGGAAGAACAGTTCCCAGTTACTTCAGTCCCTAAAAGGTCCTTAATTATGTCACATACTGTGGACATTAGTGTATTATCTATAAACGACTTCATTACTTACTCATTTTAAAATTTGGAACAAAAACGTAAACTCAGTTTAAAGGGACCACCGAGTCTACCATTTCGCCAGACTGTTATTTCGGGTGTTACACCTTCTGGCCCCAAGTTAGGAACCCATCCCTTCTAAGGGACCTCTTCCGTTACCGTCGGGTGAGGTCATAAGAACGGACCTTTTAAGGTACCTGACTCTTCGGAACATCCGATGTCAGGTACCCCAACGTTTCTCAGCCTGTGCTGACTCACTGAGGTGAAAACGTAAACTCAATTCGATTTTATTTGGACGAATACGAGTCAACTTATGTTAAGAGAAAGTCAAAACTCCTCGATGTTTTATTAGTTCATTATGTCATTGGAATGACATAAAGTGATTTCTTTATTATTCATCGGGTCTTTCAGTTATAATTAGTTTTACTATTCATTCCGTCTGAGATTAAACTACGTCGTACAAAAAGATTTAAGTTATCTCATATCCATCTCGTGTTTTTCTGTAGGGTCGTGTCATATAAGTGAGACAAGACTTTTTATAAAAATCACTTCTCCTCCCTAAGTTGAGTGCATATTTGTGTTCTGTCAAAATTTATAAAGGGTTTTTTAGAAGTAATTATTACCTGAAAAGAAAGGTTTTATGATTTTATTGAATCAGTAACCATGATGTCGTTACATATATTACATCAGTAATAAAAGAATAAATTTTTCACTAAATAAGGAGTTTATTCTCGTATATGAATTGATCCAAGTATGTATATGAAATAAATTTTCTTTGTAATATAAAATCTTTTTCAAACTATTCAAAATCGGATTTTATTCTCTCCTAAATCTTCGGCATTTAATACAAATTTACTTTGAAAATAATAAGATCTCACGACTGTCTTCATAAATGATGAAAACTATTGTCGTTATACGGAGGTAAATAGCATGTAAAATACAAATATCTTCTTCTACCTCTAGGTTAATAAAATCAAGGTCGGCGGTATTTTTTAATGGAATCTGACCCACCGAATATTTACTATCTGTAAAGAAAGAGTGTCAAGACCTTTGACTTCTAAGTCCTCGTCCTAAGATGTACCAACCCAGGACCACTGTCGTGATAAGGTTCAACGACCACGGCTGAAGAGGTCCCCTGTCGTCTCGTCTCGTTCGAGAGAGGACTGAGTCTATTCTCGTGCTTGGTCAAATACTCCCGAGCCGGGAGTACCGGAGTAGACTAGGAGTAATGGAGGGTTTTCAGGTTTGGAGGATTATAGTAGTGTAACAGTCCCCTTACAAAGTTCTATCAAAACAAAGGGGCGGGGTGGTTGTTTGAATTTTATTAAATGAGTGTTTCGATCAGTATCCCCCCGCCCCCCCTTACTTTCACAATCAACGGGTCAACACAACTGAGAAACACTGGGGTACCTACATTCAGGTGGTCCGAATAGACAGGTACCCTAAGAGATCCGTTCTCATGACATTACTCAATAGTAAAGGAAGAGGTCCCCTAGAAAGACCGGGTTCTTAGTTGGACCCAGAGAACGTAACGACGGTCTAAGAAATGACCCTTCGAATGAATTGGTTTTTCTATTTGTAATTATTAGGGTCACCAATTATTTCGACGGTATACCTAGTTGTTTGGGTGAGGATCCGTATATAGACCCTCTTTTGGTATTAAGATTTTCTATGTATACGGAGTTGCAAGTAACGACGCGATAAATGTTATCGGTCCTGGACCTTCGTTGGATTTACAGGGAACTGTCTCTTTACCAATTTCTCCTACCCCGTGTACACACACCACCTTATACTGAGTCGGTATTTTTTCTTACTTTATTGCGGTAAACGTCGTTGGACCTACCTGGATCTCTAACAGTATGACTCACTTCATCCAGTCTGTCGTTTCGTGTTTATGTATGCTACAACGAACATACACCTGAGACTCTTTCACCATCCGTACTTGAATGAATGTTTTACTTTTATCTCAGTGTCTACGTCTTTTGTTCGCACTCCGCTGGTCCCGTTCTCCACCCTACCGTCCAACTGTGTGTATGTGCTGACGTGTCCGTCATCTACCGATCGCCCCTGGACGACCCGTCGTGTCCCTTGGGGTGGGTCCTTCTCCCCTACGCGTACACACACATTGACTGAGTGAAACGACCTATGGACTTCGACTACGTTGTAACATTTAGTCGGCACGAGGTTGTTTTTTCAAATTTTTCTCTTTGAGGAATTAGTTGTCACTTCTTATCAAACGGAAAAATATGGATCTCTTATGCTTTTAGGATGAACATTCTCGGTATTTGAGATCACCATCTCATAAAGAGAGAGGTTTTGAAGAGATTCCCCCTTTACGTACGCACGAACGACGCACATACGATTCAGTGAAGTCAGCACAGGTTGCGGAACGTTGGGGTACCTGACATCGGACGGTCCAAGGAGAAGGGTATCCTAAGAGGTCCATTCTTGTGATCTCACCCAGCGGTACGGATGGAAGTCCCCTAGAAGGACTGGGTCCCTAAGTTAGGTACAGATAATTCAGAGGACTACGACCCTTTCTAACTCCCGTCCTCCTCTTCCTCTGCTGTCTCCTACTCTACCAACCTACCGTAGTGACTAAGTTACCTGTACCCACGCCCACCTGAGGTCCTCAACTACTACCTGTCCCTTCGGACCGTACGACGTCAAGTACCCCAGCGTTTCTCAGTCTGTGCTGACTCGTTGACTTGACTTGACTCATTCGGAGGACGTGACCGTTCACCCAATAAGTGTGACTATACACTCTCGAGACGAAAATACTCTTCCAGAAGTCTTTTTCGAGCACTACCCATTCGTGTAGATTGTCTGGACCCCTCCTACCAGACTCGGGGATGTGACAGGAGGACGTACAGACCTGGTCCTAACTGTTTACGTAAGTCGGAGGTGTGAAAAGAAGGAAATGTCTAATCGTAAATCGACGGTATGAGTAAGACTATAGACTGTAAATCTGTGTAAAATAGTTTTGACGTCATAGGAATCGGTTTGAGGGAACGGACAACCTGGGAGATTGAAGGTAAAGACGATGGGGTTGGTAAAAGATGGAAGAATAGGTACGGTCCCAACTATCAAAAATGATAGGTGGACCACGGTGATCCGGGGTCTGTCCTTTCTTCAACAGTTACTTTGTACAAAGATCGGTTACATAATCTGTGAGATTCGATTAAGCAAGAAAGTTGTTCACTAAATAATTCTCAGATGACATACGGTCCATGATATTTACTTGTTTCTTTGTCATCCATCCTCTTCCACAATTCAACTTTTATTATGTCTCACTATAATGTCCAACCCACCGATCCCTTTCAGAGCGACTCCATCCTTATAAATTCGATTCAAGATTTACTACCCCTTCTTCGTGGACGTGTTTCTTGATCCCCTTCCTCTCTCCGGAAGTGTCTTTTCCCTTGGACATACGTTCCGGAATTCTATCTGTACTCAAACCGCTTTACTCATTGTCTTTCTCGTAGTACTGGTCTTGAGTCCCTCTAACAATCTCTCTTCGAATTTACGTAGACCTTTCAATTCGACTCCGTGCCTTCTCTCCCACCATATCTGACCTCACCTACGTGAAACTAACATGAGATTCCCAGTACTTCCTAACATTCTTCAGTTCACTGGTTATACTGGATATAAAATTTTCTACCATCCCCGATTTCATCTCATCTCCCCCTGGTAATGTTTGGGGACCATTACCAAGTCCGTTCTACGTAATCATTGAATCTGGTCTCACCACTGACACCTCTGTCTTTTCCACTCATACTAGACCTCCATTTCCACCGTCTTGACCCGAGGGGACTACCGAGTCATCCATTTCTTAAGGGGACGTCACGTCCTCTATGTCCTCTACACACAAGCTAAGAACCCAGTCCTTCTAGGGGACCTCCTCCCGTGCCGTTGGGTGCGGTCATAAGAACAGACCACTTAGGGTACTTGACTCCTCGGACCTCCCGATGTCAGGATTCTAGTGTTTCCCAACCCGTGTTGACTCTCTGATTCGTACGTGCACCGTCTTGATTTATTGCCCAATGTATATCGGATATTCTCCTTCTCCTAAGTTTCTACTGGGGATTCATAAATCGTTGATCCACGTACTAGTATGGTAAGTGACTCCATTCGGACTCTTTCGTCACCATATGGTCATTTACACATTGTTGGTCGAGAAATCTCCTTTTTAGAGAAACCTCCTTTGTAAACACAAAGTAAAGTCCTACACCTATGAGGGTGGTGATGGATTGAGTAAGATGTCTGTACTGTAGTCACTTACTCTCTACCAGGGTTCAGCCGAAAGTCCTGGACCCCCTTCAGACGAGGTCGTGTAGTAACGACCTTGTTCAAAACTTTTTCCTTATTTTAGTTTTTAGGATTACATCAGACCTGATTTCAATTTTTGGCACAATTTATGGGTTCTCAGTCCTGTAAGTAACATAAATATATACTCTAGATTCACCGTCAAAAACGTTGGCTCCATGGATCTGATGGAATAAAATTAAGGGATGTCTTTCTAGAAGTGGCTAGGGAAAAGAGAAACAAGAGCGAGAAAAAGACGAGAAGAATAAAGTCATCACCGACACATTTAAAGACACACACAGACACACACACACGTAATCAAAAGATAACTTTACTTAAGAATGTTTAAATCACTCAATTGGATTTGAGTAATAGAAAATCAGCACATCCAGTCTTCAGACTGTATCCAGAATCCCGATTTTAGTTCCACAACCGTCCCGACACAAAGAAAGACCTTCAAGATACCTTCTTAGGTACGGGAACGGAGAAGTGAAAGATCCATGGTAGACATGAGGAACCAAATTCCAAGAGGGGGAGGTAGGAATTTGGTGTTGTCGTTTGAGTGAGGAAGAGTAACAGTGAGACGGAGGAAAAATGGAGAGAGAAGATGAAATTTCCTGGGAAGACTAGTATAAATCGGTTGGGTCTTTTAGTTCATATCAGAGGAACGAGATTTCAGTATACTAATCGTTGGGTTTTAGGTATACCTTGGATTGAGGAGATTAGCATTGTATAGGTGTTCAAGGTCCCTTATCCTCCTATATCTGTCGAAACCCAACAAGTACACGGATGGGATTATAAGTACATACACACGTGTGTGTCCCTAATTACAAGTACAAATACAAACGTATAGACATGTATAACAGATATATACAAAATTTTCGTTTCGACATAGATATGAAAGTAGACAAAGACACTGTGTTTTCGGGTGTGTAAAACAGATGATCTTAAAACCAGGACCTTCTTAAGAAAAGACGTTCTTGTTGAAGGAAAAAAGTCAAGTTTTTATGACACTTTAGGTAATACAGTAGGAATGGAACTAAAGGTTCTTAGAGTTTCGATTTAAATTTGGAGTCTACATTATTGAATGAGTAGGGTCTATTAGTGACGTAGATAAATGGGAAGAGTTAAATTGAAGTCTAGACATAGACTTACAAACGACTATTAAATCGACATAATATAAATAAAGTATAACTTTTGGTGGAGTGTCCCTAAAAAACTTTTATTCAAATTTGAAAATTTGTTATTATCTAAAACTTCCGTTAGAGTCCTTTCGTTTCACTGTCGTAATATGTAAAGACTCGAGGTACATCTGGTGTCGTAATTTTTGGTTCTGTGCCTTTCGATTTTGGTATGTCATTATTCTGAGGTTTAGGGACTCTTCCCTTTCTCGCAAGTGTGGTCGAAAGGTAAAAGGTGGTTCACGACTTCGTAAGGTTCTTTTAGTTTTACACTATTAGGGTCAATCTATCTCATAGGTTTTATTTTTTCTTTCTTTTGAAAGGTCCTTCTTTACCTCGGGTTCACCGACCTTCGAGAGAGAACACTTCGACTCTTAACGGGGGTCCGGAACGACGAGGGACCTGGAAGTGGGAAAGGATTTATGAAGTGGAGTCCCGGGTGTCCGTGTAGATTACTGAAATCTTCTCGGTGACTCGTACTTTCCGAAGTGTGTGTAACCTTCGGGGTCGTGAGGCCCCGTCCGAATGGAGGTAGAGGGCGGACACCCACTAGGACGTGGAGACGTACTAGACCTGTACGCGGTTCTTTTCCGAACTTTGCCCCTACTCCTTTCTCCGGTGTCTACACACACGTACCTCCTCGTCAAGACTGACGGCGTGAGAGGTGGGGTCCCTGGTCGAGTGGGGGAACTTTTGCAAAGGAAAGTTTGTACCCTCCGGATTGACTCGAGTTTTGGACCTTGGTTTTAGATGTGCTACACCGGAACCCGTTCAGTGAATCCAGAGTTTTGAATTCGTAGGAACAGTGACAATAATTGTGTTTTATCTCAATTATTGTCACAGGTGGAGTGTCTAAAGGACACTCTTTCCTTATGGTACCACATACGTTTGAGGGAACATATGGTCGACTACACTATTCACCGGGGATGTGTTGTCGAGATCCATAACTACTTTTTTTATTATTTTCAATTATTACGGGGTAGATCATACGGTTTTTGTATGACGTATAGTCCAGCAGGTTACCCTAGATAAACATACATAAGAGTCTTTGTCTCGGGATCTTTCTTTAAACCAAGTATCTTGTTTTGTGTTGTTTTTATTTGTTTTTGTCTTTTGTTGTATCATTCGTAAATTGGATGTTTATCGGACGTTATTATTACGGATAGTAAATAACGTCCATATGAGACGTAGTCCGAAGGGACCACCGAGTCATCCATTTTTTGGGTGGACGTTACGTCCTCAGTGCCCTTTACACCCAAGCTAGGGACCCAGCCCTTCTAGGGGACCTCCCCTTGTACTGTTGGGTGAAGTTGTAAGAACGGGCCCTTTAGGGTACCTGTCTCGGACCACCCGATGTCAGGTATCCCAGTGTTTCTCAGCCTGTACTGGCTCGTTTAAGTGAAAGTGAAAAAAGTTCTAGAAATCCGGTTTTCAATCCATTCAAGTCAAGTCAAGTCAACGAGTCAGCACAGGTTGAGAAACATTTGAACCAAAATTTAGAACTGAGGTTGTAGATACTTTACACACTAGGAGTTGTTCAATAATGTTTTGTGGGTCGAAGAGGTGGACATCTTACCTTTTTTATTACCACAAATAGTATAATTAAATAACTTTTATAATTTACATGTCGAAAATCTGTTATGGACCGTGTTTCAATCGTAAGTTCTATACATTCTATCGTAATATCGTGAGTAGTGTTAAAATTGTAAACTACAGATGAAAGGACTGTCTGACGTCCACAGCGTAAGTGATACCATAGGGGTAGTGTCACAGGTCGAGAGCAACTCCGAACTACTTGTGAAGGACTGACTCACTTGCTTTCTTGAGGTCTTACTGGGGAAATGGTTCGTATAGTGTATGAGAGTGTGAGGGAGAGTAAGAGGGATCACCACTTAAGGGGATGAACCCCTAAGGAGTGTAAACAGAGGTCACCCTATGAAACTCTCTCTCTCTCCATCTTTATAAAAATCTTTCAAAAGATGTATTTTGCAACATATTTTGGAGACGTGACGTAAGAAAGTTTTGTACATTTCTAGTTGTGATAAACAGAACCAAAGACCTTGGTCCGACGACAACGAAACTGTCAGTACACTGGGTCTGGGACCCGGTGGACCCTGGGGTCAGTATAAGACTAATACATTCAAAGTATCTCGAACAGAAGGTTCCTCCAAAGAGTAGGTTCCTCCAAAGGCATGAACGAAGGCAACGGAAAACCAAACGGCACCGTCTCATTGGAGAAGTCACCTTCTTTTGTTTGGTCTTTCTATCTTCCCCACTTTTATTCTTCTCGGTAACTCTCAACTCAAACCTTTCGTTTACGATACCTTGAATCTGTTTCATAATGCTCTCCGATTTCGGTGACGGTTTGTCATCACTCTATATCACTCTGACTATGTTTTTCGTAAAATTCCATCGAAAGACACACTGTTTGCCTTATGTGTAAATTTTAGAAAAGTGGTCCGAAATCATGTGTCAATTTATAGAAAGGTTTCTAAAAACTCTATAGATTGATGGTAAAGAAAACTTATACAGTGAAATGATTCTAACAGGTTTCACCCAGGACTAAGAAATCGAAAGTATATACGAATAGCCGAAGGGACCACCGTGTCACCATCTTTTAGAAGGATGGTTACGTCCTCTGTGTCTAAGCTAGGGACCCAGTCCTGCTTGGGGACCTCTTCCTTTACCGTTGGGTTAAATCATAAGAATTGACCCTTTAGGGTACCTATCTCCTCGGACCGTCCGATATCAGATACCCAAGTGTTTTCTCAGTCTGTGTTCAATCGTTGATTCGTTGTTGTTGTAGGAACAGTTACTTATAGGTAATGATATGTGACTCGACACATCTGACTTATTAAAGACGAAAAAGTTGAAGGAACCGACATATGTAGTAGTACACCTCGGTACATGTTAGTGAAAGAGAAAGTTTCGATGGGTAAGACAGGTCTAAATAAATAAGGTCGACGTAATTTTAAGGACCAACTTTTTAGATCGGCTAGTGGGTTCGTATTAAGGGGTTCCTAGTCAAGGGAAAATTCCTGTCTAAAGGTTAGTGTAACACCGGGTACGGAGGAAAGGACTCAAGACAACTACTTATCCGGTACTGTTTGAGGGGGTCAAAGGTATTTTGTCATTCCTCCCACTTCAAACACTCTACCCAAGAGATCCGACTTTACAATCGGGTGAGAGAGTCGATGATAGTCACACTGGAATCATTTTTAGTGTCTTTGAGAGACCCGGTCACTCAAAAGTGACAGAAACAGAAGTGTATGAGACAGGAAGTTTGTTTGACAAGGTGGACGATAAGGACGTTAGGTGACTCATGAAGGGGTTTATCAACGGATAATTTAAGGTAGGTGGAGTTACGATTGTGTACTTTAAAAAGACTATAAGAAAAGGTGGAATCTCAGAGGTATGGTGGAATAAATACGACAGTATAAAAGAGAGTCGAAAGAGAATAGGAGTAAGGGACAAATGATCTTTAAATAAATCTTGTTTGTTCAATAAGAAGTGGATACATTGGGTATTTTATTGTGTGAATACATTTAATTCACAAGTCACTTATGTTCATAAATCATTTATTAAAAATGAACTTTACTTGGAAGTGATAATTACAGACACAAATCTTCAGTAACTAGGGTGCCTATCATTGTAAAAGTTACAAAGTTTTTAGTGTATCGAAGTTGAACTTAAAATAACACTTCCTTTTATACGTTCTAAAAGGTGTACACTTTTTCTTTTCTATTTCGCTAAAGTGGTTAATATCAGTCGAGAAACAGTCAAAAGACTTCTGTTTTCATTAACGTATAAGAACTTACAACTATAGGTGAATTAGAATATACGTGAACTTATTACCGGTGTTTAGATTAAGTCAAATTGATTTCGACATTGAGATCGTAGTCTTCGTTGTATATAAAAAGATAGATAATTTTCATCTTAACATTCCTTACCAACTCTACCGTCTCATCCTTCTGAGACTCTAGTGGAGGAGTGTTCCCGTATAGTTTTAATGTTGATAAATGTACTGTTGATAAATAACCTTGTTAGACTTCTGATCGTATTTTCTAGAACATATTGATTTGTATATTTCTTCCCTAGTGTTTTCTACTCATCCTCCCCATCTCTGTCTCATATCAGTTTTAGGTGTAGGTATCCACCCTTTGAGTATTTACTCTTTTATTAATGTTAACGTCTCCAAGAGGGGGTTCCTTAATCACAAGATTCCCGGTGTGGTCTGAGGGGTCAGGTCCCTAGACAGTGACCCTTTCATTAGGTGCTCTTACAAACCAAAACTTCTGGTCGTCCTGAAAGCCCTCTAGGTCTTCTGACACTCTATATCACTGAGATACGGATTTCCTGTGTGTTTTAGAGTGTGAGATTCTGAGTTCCATCTTCGTTATTAAACTTTCTTTGGACCCAGTCTGGGTGGACGACTAGAATCTCTGGGAAAGACTCTCCGTTTCCGTTGACCCTGAGTGGGACTCTTTTTCCTGTGACCGTCGTCGTTCACCCCCTTGGAGTAAGATGGTGTTCCTGTGACCACCACCATTCGTGGTAAAAGTTTAGAAGGAGATGGAATAATCACGGTTCCGAGTCTAGTCGGGTGGTCACCCCGACCGACCGTTGTCGGGTCCTAGGGATCTCTGGGTATCGGTCTGAAACCCCGGGTGAAGACAGGTGGGATATCAGGTTCTGAGGGTCCCGGAAGGGTTGTCGATCTCTATCGTCCTGGACCGAGACCGGTGGTTACCCCGTTGTTATCGGGACCCTGTATCAGAGTTGGTGGTCACACACTTATGGTTGTGTTCCTGACTGTATCAGGGTGTCGGTCGACACAGTCTAGAATCGGGTGATGTTCTTCTGACTGTATAACCCGAGGAGTGGATCGGTGGGTCTTAGGTCGGAGTGAGTGGTAGTCTGGTTATGGTCGGCCTGTGACGTCGGTCGGTTCAGTCTTTGACTGGGACGGGTAGTCGTCAGAGTGTCAGGGTATTGGTGTTCCGGTGTCGGGTCGGATGGTGGTCCTGGGGTTGGGGTGTTGCTCGGTAGGACTCTACACCAAAGTGGATAGTTACCTGGTCGTTGTGGTGGGATCAGGTCGTTACTGTGGGATCAGGTGCTTCGGTCTGTAAGGTCCTGGGTCTGGATTGGTGGTCGTCGGTCGTCAGAGGTGTGATCCACCCTATACCGTTGGATCCTCTGATTCCCGGTCGGTGTGGATGGTCGCAGGGGTGTCATCAGTCAGATGATGATTTTCCCAAGTTCCTCGGTTCCGTCCCTCGTGGGGTGTCGAGACCCCTGGTCACGATTTCCCGATATCCTGGGAAATACTGCAGAGGTTATATGCTGGTGAAATGGTTCTAACCCTTTGTAACGGTTGGATGGTCTATGTGCATTTATTTTTATCGTTCAATCTATTTTACTCCGTTTTTCCTTACACAAGGTTTTATTCCTTGTGCTATTTTACGGATTCTTCTTGATTCACTTCTATTCGTTAGATAGACTATTTCTCAATTTTCATTATTTTATTCCGAATATTTCTAACCCACTCGTTTCACCCTTCAATCTTTAAGGGTTGTTTCTGAATCTTTTAGGTACTTTTTGGGTTTGTCTCTGATTGTCATGTTATTGACTTTACGTTTGTGTGCGGTCGTCCTTAGTCGTCATCAAATCGACTGCAACTCCTGGTCTAGTCACTTGACCTTCTGTCTCATCACCTTTAGTGAGTTTGATTTGTCTTTTTCTTTTTTATTAAAATTTTTTACTCCTGTCTTTTTTATTAAAAATTTTACACATATCGTCTGAAAACCTGAGTCTCCCTCTCCCTCTCCCACCCTACTAAACCCTCTTACCGTAACTTTGTACATATGATAGTACATTCTTAGATTAGTGGTCAGATACAAGCTACGTCCTATGTCCTACGAACCCCGACCACGCGTCCCTACTAGCTCTCTCTACTATACTCCTCCCTCCACTCTCCCCCCAAGTACAAACCCTTGAGTACATGTGGACACCACCTAAGTACAGTTACATACCGTTTTGGTTATGTCATAACATTTCATTTTATTTCATTTTTATTTTTAATTTTTTTTTTATTACGTGAATTTTTTTTTACTTCTGTCAAATTCTCTGTAGACTCTGTTGTAGTTTGTATGATTGTAAACGTAATATATTCAGGGTTTTTTATTCTCTCTCTTTTCCGCAGTATCTTATATAACCTTTTGTATTATCGAAATTTTAAGATATTGGACTTTTTCCTTTATCTGTGTGTCCAGGTCTTTGTGTTTCACGGTTTGTTCTAATTGGGTTTCTCTTTATGTGGTTCTGTGTAATATTAATTTCACCATTTTTAATTGATTCTCTTTTATAATTTTCGCCGTTCCCTTTTCTTTGATCATTGCACGTTTCCTTGAGGGAATTCTGACATACGACTGAAAATTCGTCTTTGAGACGTCTCGTCCTCCCTCACCACATTATATAAATTTCACTACTTTCCCTTTTTTGAATGTTGTTTCTTATGAGAGAGACTATTCCGGTGGTGAGTCTAAACTTCCTTTCGGGTTCTCAAAATAGTTGTTGGACTCTGATTATTCAAGTAGTGGTCTTTTAGTCAAACTGCTCTTTATAATTTCCCTCAAAAGATTCGTGTGTGTAATTTTTTATGTTAATCTTCATACTTTTAATGTCTTTTTTTATGGTAGTCATTTCCGCTTGTATGTCATTTCGACCATCTAGTTAGTCCATACTTCGGTCATCCTTTAATTTTCTGTTTTGATCATTTTCAGTAGATATAGGCGTTAATCATCAATTCCTTATGTGTTTTGTTTTTCTACATTTTATACTACCATTTTCGTGATTTAAACCCCCTTATTTTTTCATTTGAAGTAAACTTGGATTTCGTAATTGTTGAATTTCATTAGAGTATATATACATGTAACGTTTATATTTGGAATACCATTGGTGTTTGGTTTATAGATATTATCTATATGTGTCATTCTCTTTCCTTAAGTTTGTATTGTGATTTCTATCAATAGTTTAGTGTTCCCTTCTTTCCTTTTCTTCTATCCTTATTTTTTCTTGATACTTTTACTGGTCTTTTATTAATTGTTTTACCTTTATTCATGTATGAATAGTTATTAATAAAATTTAGATTTACTGATTTGTAGGGTTAGTTTTCTGTATCTTACAGACTTCCTTAAAAAAAATTTTTCTGAGTATATATACGAGGGATATTCTTTAAATGACGTCTACATTTCTGTGTTTGTCTGACTTTCACTCCCTTACCTTTTCATAATACAACGTTTACCTTTGTTTTTCTTTCGGTTCCATCATTGTGGATCTGTGTTGTCTGATATTCTGTTTTTGACGTTGTTGTATATTTGCCCTGAAAGGTGTTACTAGTCCCCTGTTTAGGGGTTTCTGAAGTGTTAACATTTGTAGAGATGTTGGTTGTATCCTCGTGGACTTATACATTTCGTTTATAATTGTTTTTATTTCCCCATTTAACTGTCATTGTGTTATTATAATTCCCTCACATTGTAGAGTGAATGTAGTTCTCTGTCTAGTAGGTTTGGCTTACATGTGTTCCTTTGTGATCGGAATTACTGTTTAATCTCGTCTATCTAAATTATAGATATACATATATTATATCTATATATTAATTATCTATATATATCTTGTAAAGTTGATTTTTCTTGTCACGTGTGTCTTGTAGAAAAGTTCACGTGTACCTTGTAAGAGGTTCTATCTCGTGTATGATCCGATGTTTTGTTCAGAGTCATTCAAATTCTAACCATATGATGGTTTGTAGAAAAGATTGGTGTTTCTATACTCTGATCTTAGTTGATGTTCTTTTTTCGACGTTTTTATTTATTTATTTACGTTTGTATACAACCGATTAGGTATACAATGATTTGTTGGTTACACAGTGACTTCTGTAGTTTTTCCTTTAAAATTTTTGGACCTTTGTTTTTAAGTTTATGTCGGTAGATATTAGATATTTTACGTCCTTTTTGTCAAGATTTCCCTTCATATATCACCTGTGATGGATTCGTTTGTTCTTTCTAGAGTTTATTTTTCGGATTTAAACGTATGTTTCCTCGATCTTTTTCTTTTTTGTTTTAAGTTATAGTCATCCTCTTTTTCTTATTTCTAGTCCTGTATTTATTTACTTTATCTTTGATTATTCGTTATCTTTTTTTGTTACTTTTATTCTCAACCAAGAAACTTTTCTATTTGTTTTAACCATTTTGAAATGGGTTTGAGTCAATTTTTCTCTCTTTATATTCGTTTTAACCTTTACTTTTTCCTCAATATTGTGGTGTCTTTATGTTTCCTAGTATCTAATGATATTTACACACGATTACTTTATCTGTTGGATATTCTTTACCTACTTAAGAATTTTTACATCTTAGAGAATTCTGATTTAGTTCCCCTCGTCTTTTATACTTGTCTTGTTACAGTTATTACTTTAGTTTAACGGTTAAATTCTTTGAGGGTTACTGTTCTTAGATTCTCGTATGTCCAAGTGTCCACTTAAGATGGTTTGGAAATCTCTTATCAAATGTGGATAATAACAGCTTCATAAGGTTTTACGACTTCTTATTCCTTTGGGAGACTTGAGGAAGATACTCCGGTCGTAGTGGGACTATGGTTTTGCTCTGTTTCTAGGGTGTTTTTTTCTTTTAATATCTGTTTTAGTGACTACTCAAAACTACGTTTTAAGGAATTGTTTTAGAATTGTTTAGTTTAAATTGTTATGAAACTTTCCTAGTATTTTGTACTGATTCACCCTAAGTAGGGTTCCTAAATTCGTACCAAACCATAGACGTTTAGTTAGTTACACTATGTGACATAGTTATTTAACTTCTTATTTTTAGTACACTAGCAGAGTTACCTACGTCTTTTTCGAAGACTGTTTTAGTTTGTAGGTAAATGAAACAGTCAACCTCATATTAACGAAATGTTACGACAAAATCATGGACGACATGTCGTTGAACTTAATTGATACACATGTGTATACAGGAGAGGGAGGACTCAGAGGGAGGTTGGGGAGGATAAGGTGGGTTCCAGTAGTACTCGAGGTTCGACTCGAGGAACACGATATATCTTCGAAGGGTGACCGATAAAATGTGTATCATCACATATGTACAGTTACGATAAATATTACTTTTTAGGGTCGTTTCACCTATATTTCCCCTTTAGGTAGTTGCATTATTTCAGGTATATATGGTTTGGATGTAGGTTGTAGTAGGAGTCGCCACTTTTCGACTTTTGTAAAGGAGATTCTGGTCCTGTACTGTTTTTGTGGGTGAGATTAATGGAAATAGGTTCTGACATAACTTCATGAAAAAGGTGTCGTTAGTCCGTTCTTTTACTTAAAGGTTCGACGTTTCCTTCCTCATTTTGACAGTGATAAACGTCTACTGTATTACGATATATATCTTTTAGGATTTGTACGGTGTTTTTATTGATAATTTTCATTATTTTATAGTTACGGTAAAAAGTGGTTTGATCTTGTTTATTAAGATTTTAAATATATCTTTGTGTTTTCAGAGATTTCTCGGTTTTGTCAATGCTCTTTCTTATCGTTTCGACCTCCATAGTGTTAGGGACAAAAGTTTGACATAATGTATCAATGTCATTAGTCTTGTCATGTCAGGAACGTGCGTTTGTCTGTGTATCTGACTACATTGTCTTGTCTCTCGAGTTCTTACTCGGGTGTGAATACGTCAGGTGATTAGATATTGTTTCCGTTTCTTATATATTACCCCCTTTCTGTCAGAAAGGTTATTTATTATAATTCTTTTGATCTGTTATGTACACTTTTTAATTTGACCTGATGAAAGAGTTGGTTATATGTTTTTATTTGAGTTATACTTAATTTCTGAATCGACATTCTGTACTATGGTGTTTTGATCTCCTTTTGTATCTGTCATGTGAGAAACGGTAGTCAGAGCCGTTATAAAAAACCTATACAGAGGAGTCCGTTCCTTTTGTTTTCACTTTTAAAAAAAATTTTTTACTCTGATGCAGTTTGATTTGTCTAAAATTTTTTTGATATTTATTTATTTTCTTTTTACGTCGGAGATTCACCCTTTCACATAAACGTTTAGTACGTAGACCATTCCCCAATTATAGATTTCTTGAGTATTTTGTTTGTATTTTTTTTTTTTGTTAAATTTTACCCGTCTTGTGGACTTGTCTGTAAAAGGGTCCTGTTTGTCTACCGGTTGTCTTTATACTTTTCTACGAGTTGTAGTAATTAGTACTTCTTTTACGTTTTGTTTTAGTGTTACTCTATAATGGAGTGTGGACGGTCTTACGTATGTTTCTTTTCTTGTGTTCATTCTTTACAGCCACTCCTACATCTCTTTTCCATTGGAAGTATGTGACAACGACGACTGCACGAGTCAGCACCGGTTGAGAACCGCTGGGTGCCCGACATCGTGTGGTCCAAGGAGACAGGTACCTTAAGAGGTCCGTTCTTATAACCTCACCCAACGGTAAAGGAAGAGGTAGTATGTGACAATCACCCTTACATTTAATTACATCGGTGATACCTTTTGACTTACCTTCAAAGAGTGGTTAGATTTTTATCTTGATGGTATACTAGGTCGTCAGGGTAAGGATCTATATATGTGCTCTCTTTTATTTTTTATGTTTAAACTTTTCCATGTACGGGAGTTTACAAGTAACGTAGTGATAAATATTGTGGGTTCTATACCTTCGTTAGATTCACAGGTAGTTATCTGCTTACCTATATCTTCGACACCACGTATATATATGTGGTATATTATATTACTCGCACGACGCTAAGTACCGCAGCGTTTCTCAGCCTGTACCGACTCGCTGACTGGACTTGACTTGACTTATATTACTTTATGAGAAGTCGGTATTTTTACCTACTTTAAAACTGTAAACGTTGTTCTACCTACTTGAACCTTCCATAATGAGAATCACTTTATTCGGTCTATGTCTTTCTGTTTATGATATACTATAGTGAATATAACCTTAGATTTTATATATTGTTTCATCACTTATATTGTTTTTTTCACCTCAGTGTCTATATCTCTTGTTTGATCACAAATAGTCACCCCTCTACTTTCCCCTCCCCGTTCTATCCCCTTCCTCTTATTTTTCATGTTTGATAATGTAAATTTTATTTATTCGATGTTCTCATATAACATGTTATATCCCTTATGTCGGATATTTACAGTATCTGAGTATTTTTTCTGTACCGTATGTATATGTCACCTTATAATAAGTAGATACTTTTTTTACTTTAGAACGGTAAACACTGTTGTATCTATCTAGAACTCCCATAATACGTTTCACTTTATTCAGTCCGTCTCTCTGTTTATGACGTACTAAAGTGAATGTACACCTCATTCACTTTTTTTTTATTTTAGTCATTCTCAGAGTATTTATGTCTGTTGTTTACACCAACGGTCTCTCTTTCCCTTTCCTCTTTACCTGATTTATCTACTCCCTCTAATTCTCCGTGTTGAATATATTTTATTTAGTGTTCCTACATTACATGTCGTATATTTTAGCTTAGTTATTATGACATCATTGAAACATACCACTGTCTACCATTGATCTGAATGACACCATTAGTAAAACGTTACATATTTTTATAACTCAGTGATCCGACATGGAGACTTTGAGTATATTACATTTAGTTAATATGGAGTTAAAACTTATTAAATTAATTTAAAATTTTTAAATCAATCTTTACATCGGACAATTGGAGGAGTAAGTCGTAGTTACAAAAAAATTTATTTATTACTGTATGTGAGTAGAACAATTTTAACACGTCTCTTTGTCTCTGGAGGTCACCGACTTACCGAAATGTATCTTTTTATGTTTCGTATTTCGTCTACCTTTTCTCTATTTTCTAACAAGTGGGTTCTCAAAAAGTCAGATCGGAAAAAAGGACGACACGTAAAATCATGAAGTAGTTAGGGACAAATTAACAGACTCTTGACACAAGAGTGATAGGATCCTTTAGTAAAGGGAAAGGTTATATTGAACAATGATCTTTGAAGTGGACAATAAATAAAATTTAATAACAATAATTTAATAAAATATATTTAATTACATCCAATAAAATATAAGAGAAGTAAAAGATACCGTAAATGATCAAAGTGATGAGTATTCGTAACTTTGAAATTTTTATACAATTTTTGACAAGAGTTGACTAAAAACAATCTACTTGATGTGTCTGACGTATAAATATCCTCTTTTAATGGGTACATTTGTTTATATTGTTGAAAAATTGTTAAGTTCAATTACCCTAATAACATTCTTTTATTCTAACCAGAAACTTTACATAAAAGATTCTGTTCAAACGATATAAATAAGATATTAAAGTTAATTCAAACCTTTCACAAAGTTCCTTACTAATTATACTATGTTCAAAATTATTTCAGTTTTTGTGTTTTTAACAAACTTATATATCTTCCCATAAAACTTTTTCTGTTGTTTAAAAGTTATCATACAATTAAAAAAGAGGATTCCTCATTCTTTTGGTGTAGTCGAGTAATAGGAAACAGGATGAATATTATAGTCTCTTGGTATATCGAGGTGAGTAAGTCACATATTCCTGAAACGATTCCCAACTCTTATATTTCTATTTACATAAATTAAAAATTTACAAACCTTGGTAAAAAGTGGTTTGAAGTTTCATGTTTATCTGGAAGAAGTCAGTGAGTTGTTTTCCTTGTTATATACGGATTACGGATCATTCTGTCACACCAAGATCGACTCTTCAATAAAATAGATCCAGACTAAAAATTTTATTCTAACCCTCTTAATATTTTTTACGGAGAAAATTTTTCGTCAAAGGAGTGTTTATACGTGTGTTCGAGGAAAAAGGTATAAGGGTGTATTATCTCGACAGGAGAGATCTAGGGTGTGACTTCGGTTTACGTGTCTCCTGTTTTATTTCTCTTCAAACCAATTACATTCTATAATTGTCCTTTTCTTTTAATCACACACAAATGTGAATTCTAGTCCTGAGAACTCCAGTTTTAACGAGTCCTGTTTTCGGTATTGAAACTTAAGTGTTACTTCCCTTTTACCGTCGGTAAGTTAGTTACAAGACGGTCACTTACTGACCATATTTTAATATAGTGGGTAGGGGAAGAAAGGACTTGTATAGTTCTCCTATTCACACATTAGGATGGGATTTTCGTTGTCTCTCTATACCAAAAATAGTTCACTTTTTAATGTAACATATTTAGACTTAAAGTCCACGACAGTCAAGTCACCCGATGAACCAAGTCTACGTATGACAGTTTCGTGATCTCGTCGGTTAAGAACTAAGTCAATATTTTCTCTCCCTTCTCTGACGTATAAAAATTAGGGGGATGAACTACCTACTAACGTATAAAAATTAGGGGAAAGAACTACCTACTACTAGTTTTGTTCTAACGAGAGATGAGAAGGTTCTAAAAGGACAACCAAAACAGGAGATTTCCTTTATGAGTCTCGTGACTTCATTCTCCTCGTAGACGTCCCATCTTTCATTCCCACCCACTTCAATACTCTCTCGCACTACCACGTTTAAGACATATTAGATGAAGATCTGTTTATACTTTAAAATAGGTTTGCAACAAGCACAGGCTGAGAAAACGTTGGGACACCTGATATCGGGTGGTCGGAGGTACCTAAAGGGTCCGTTCTTATGACCTCACCCTACGGTAAAGAAAGAAGTTCCTTAGAAGGACTTGGTCCCTAGTTTGGGTGTAGAGGACACTCCGTCCACCTAAGAAATGATGACTAGGTGAACTCTTCTTAATAAACGGGCTTTTTGACAATAAGTTATCCGTCTTATAGGTTGAAGTAATAACGTTACAATCCCTTCGTCTTAAAAAAAATTACTTTTTACTAGTATTCTAAGTTTATTGTGAGACCAGTATTCACTCAATACTGATCTCTCAGTTATTTTTACATTAAAAAGACTTTAATAAAAGAACGAAAATTTTTACCCTTTAACAAATGTGATAATAAAACGGAGGATGAAGTGAGATATCAAAAATTTTCGACATGTGTAAACGAGAAAAGAACCCATAAAGTTTGAATTGTCCTTATAAAGACAGGAAAGTACACTCAGGTTTCAGGGTCTAAAGACCCGAAACATTTAACACTTACTCATGAACTACAGTGTAAAAGACTTTCTAATCCTATTGTTTAACGAAAAAGGGAAATTACAGAGCATATAGTATAATATAGGTTTAAGAGAACCGTCAAAGATCTAGAACTATAATATTTCTGTGACACATAGATTCTGAAAAGGTAATATTTTACTTGTAAACCAAGTATGCGATATTTATTTCCTTTCACTTCCTTCAGACCTTTTATTCTATGTAAGTATTCTTTTATATTAGTTACTTCGTTAAATTCGGAGATACGATTTCGTGGAATTGTTTTCGTGAGATGGATGATTGTGGTGTTTATGTTTGAAAAGTCTAATAACCGTGAAAGTATACACACTTTTGGATACTTAATCCCTTCGTTATATCTGATCGGTAATTCCTATTCCTGGTCCTATGCCTCTTTTAACAAGTTAATGGTCAGTACTAGAATTTGTTCGGTGAATTAGAGAGACCCGACAAGACAGTTTACCGTCTTATTTCTCTGTGTGAAGTAATAATTTTAATTTTGTTACGTATGCCACGAGTCGGAATAGTACTTCGGACGGGTATTCTTTTTAATCGTATGCCAATAATAAAAATTATTTAATGAACTTTACTCCAAATCAACAAAACAGAAAGTAAACGATTCATCTTAGGCTGAGACGCTAGGGTACCTGACATCGTACGGTCTGAGGAAACAGTAGTCGATAGAGGGTCTCAAACGAGTTTAAGTACAGGTAACTCTGTCACTATGATAGATAAAGTAGGAGACGGTGGGGGAAGAGGGAAACGGAAGGTAGAAAGGGTCGTAATAACCAGAAAAGGTCGTAGTAACCAGAAAAGGTTACTCAGTTGAGAAGAGTAATCCACCATTTAATAAACTCGAAGGCAAGTCGTAGTCAGGAAGGTTACTTATAAGTCCCAACTAAAGGAAATCCTAACTGACCAAACTAGAGGAACACGAGTTCTCTGAGAGTGTTCATAAGAGATCGTGGTATTACGTTTTCATATTTAAGAAACCGAGAGTCGGAAAAAATGTCAGGTCGAGAGTGTAGACATGTATTGATGACCTGTTTGGTATCGAAACTGATATGCCTAAAAACAATCGTTACACTACAGAGAAGAAAAATTATACGACAGATGCAAACAGTATTGAAAGGAAGGTTATTCGTTCACAGAAAATTGAGTACCGACGTCAGTGAAAGACGTCACTTAAACCTTGGGTTCTTTGATTTTAGACAGGAACGAAGATGAAAAAGGGGTGGATAAACGGTACCTAGTGTTATTTGATACCTTTTAAGACTTTCTCTACCCTTATGGTCTGGTGGACTGGACGGAGAACTCTTTAGACATACGTCCAGTCCTTCGTTGTCAATCTTGACCTGTACCTTGTTGTTTGACCAAGGTTTATCGTTTTTCTCATGCAGTTCCGACATATAACAGTGGGACGAATAAATTGAATATACGTCTCATGTAGTACTCTTTGCGACCTGACCTTCTTTGTGTTCGACCTTAGTTCTAACGGCCCTCTTTATAGTTATTGGAGTCTATACGTCTACTGTGGTGGGAATACCGTCTTTCACTTCTCCTTGATTTTTCGGAGGACTACTTTCACTTTCTCCTCTCACTTTTTCAACCGAATTTCGAGTTGTAAGTCTTTTGCTTCTAGTACCATAGGCCAGGGTAGTGAAGTACCCTTTATCTATCCCTTTGTCACAGTCTGAAATAAAACCCCCCGAGGTTTTAGTGACGTCTACCACTAACGTCGGTACTTTAATTTTCTGCTAATGAGGAACCTTCTTATCAATACTGGTTGGATCTATCGTATAAGTTTTCGGTCTCTGTAATGAAACGGCTGATTCCAGGTATATCAGTCCCGATACCAAAAAGGTCACCAGTATATACCTACACTCAACCTGACACTTCTTCCGACTCACGGCTTCTTAACTACGAAAACTTGACACCACAACCTTTTCTGAGAACTCTCAGGGAACCTGACGTTCGTCTAGGTTGGTCAGGTAAGACTTCCTCTAGTCGGGACCCTAAAGAAACCTTCCTTACTACGATTTCGACTTTGAGGTCATGAAACTGGCGGAGTACGTTTCTCAACTGAGTAACTTTTTCTGAGACTACGACCCTCCCTAACCCCCGTCCTCCTCTTCCCCTGCTGGCTCCTACTCTACCGACCTACCGTAGTCACTGA
>SJYO01026388.1:694308-770762 GCA_006410555.1 Capra ibex | reverse complement strand
AATGAGGAACCTTCTTATCAATACTGGTTGGATCTATCGTATAAGTTTTCGGTCTCTGTAATGAAACGGCTGATTCCAGGTAGATCAGTCCCGATACCAAAAAGGTCACCAGTACATACCTACACTCAACCTGACACTTCTTCCGACTCACGGCTTCTTAACTACGAAAACTTGACACCACAACCTTTTCTGAGAACTCTCAGGGAACCTGACGTTCGTCTAGGTTGGTCAGGTAAGACTTCCTCTAGTCGGGACCCTAAAGAAACCTTCCTTACTACGATTTCGACTTTGAGGTCATGAAACTGGCGGAGTACGCTTCTCAACTGAGTAACTTTTTCTGAGACTACGACCCTCCCTAACCCCCGTCCTCCTCTTCCCCTGCTGGCTCCTACTCTACCGACCTACCGTAGTCACTGAACTACCTGCACTCAGACTCACTTGAGGTCCTCTACCACTACCTGTCCCGCCGGACCGCACGACGCTAAGTACCCCATCGTTCTCAACCTGTACTGACTCTCTGACTTGACTTGACTTGACTTGACTAAACGGTACTTCACTATCCTGGTCTACGGTACTGTAATCAAAAAATTACAACTCGAAGTTCAGTCGAAAAAGTGAGAGGAAAAGTGGGAGTAGTTTTCCGAGAAATCAAGGAGAAGTGAAAGACGGTAATCCCACCATAATAGACGTATAGGTTCCAATAACTATAGAAAGGACCGTTAGAACTAAGGTAGAACCCTACGTACTTTCACTTTCAGTGAGTCAACACAGACTGAGAAACTCTGGGGTACCTGATATGTTAAGTACCTTAAGAGATCCTCTTAAGAGATCCGGTCTTATGACCTCACCATACCCATCGGAAAGGGAAGAGGTCCCCTAGAAGGGTTGGGTCCCTAGCTTGGGTCCAGATGGTATAACACCCGTCTGAGAAATGGTCGACTCGGTGTTCTCTTCGGGTTCTTATGACCTTACCCATCGGATAGGGAAGAGGGCGTCTAGAAGTACTGGGTCCTTAGCTTGGTCTCACAAGACGTAACGTCCACCTAAGAAATGGTTGACTCGATAGTCCCTTCGGGTCTTATGACCTCACCCAACGGTACGGGAGGAGGACCCTAGAAGGGTTGGGTCCCTAACTTGCCTTCAAAGGGTGTAACGTCCTCCTAAAAAATGGTAGACTCGGTCTCGGACCGTAAAACATACTACGTGAGACGTATTCTTCAATTTATTCATCTCACTGTTATATGTCTGAACAGTATAAGGAAAGGGTTTAAACTTTGTCAGTCAACAAAGTCCAGACCAAGACTGACGAAAAAGAACTGGGTGTATGTCCAAAGAGTCCTCCGTCATTCCACCAGACCATAAGGGTAAAGAAAATTTTTTTTAAGGTGTCAAACAACAATTGGTGTGTCAGTTCTGAAATCGTATCCGTTACTTCGTCTTTATCCATAAAAAGACGTAGAGGAAACGAAAGAGGTACTAGGTTACTTACGATTGTTAAACAAGCCAAAGGAGACAGAGAAGTTTTGGGTCGAACACGTAGATCTTCAAGATCCAGGTGTATTACAATTTCGGATCGAATTTGCTAAAACTGATATTGGAACGATCGTACACTTTACTCATGTTAACATGTCATCAAACTCGTAAGAAAGTGTAACGGGAAAAACCTTTAACCTTACTTTTGACTGAAACTAGTCAGGACACCCGTGACTACTCAAAAGGTTTAAACGACTGTATAACTCACGTGGTGAAATTGTTGTAGTAGAAAATCCTAAACTTTATCGAGTTGACTTCAAGACGCTGGAGATGATCGAAACAAGTATCGTTAGGAAGGATTCTGGGTGAACTGAAGTGTGAGGTCCTACAGGTCAAGATCCACTCAATGGCATGGTAGTACCAATAGGTCCAGTAATTCTGAAAAGAACATATTAAGACACGTAAGAACGGTGGAGAAGAATTAGAGAAGATGAAGACAATCCAGGAATAACGAAAACAGGAAATGACACGGGTAAAGACGTACTTTACAAGGGAACTTTAGACGTTAAAGGAACTTCTCTAGAGATCAGAAAGGGTAAGATAACAAAAGGAGATAAAGAACGTAACAAGTAAATTCTTCTGGGAGAATAGTGCGGAAACATAAGAGACCTTGAGACGTAAGTCAACCCATATAGAAAGGGAAAGAGGGAACGGAAAGTGAAGAGAAAAGAGTCGATAAACATTTCGGAGGAGTCTATTAGTGAAACGGAAGACCTTTAAGTAAAAGAACCCCTCACCAAAACCCGTGACGGAGGACATGTTACAATACTTGGAGGTAGGTATCTAGAAATCCGTGAGACAGATGGAATAGGGAACTTAGATAAGTAGTAGAGATGACTCTAAACTAAATCCAGTATAGAGTTACCAGATCACTAAAAGAGATAAAAGAAGTTAAATTCGGACTTAAAACGTTATTCCTAGAGTACGAGATTCGGTATCAGTCGAAACCAAGAACAAGAACGACTGGAGAGGTAGAAACCGACGTTTCTTGTATTAGTTATTGTTCATAAATGGTAAACCACTTCAGTAACAATCTGAGTAGAGAACACAACAACCTTTTCTCACAAAAGAGACTGATCGTACAGGAGAATATCTTTGAGACAGTCGGAAAAGGGGTGAAGTAAAACCTGAGGTTCCGGTTTGAACGGACGATAAGACCTATAGAGAACGGAAGTGTGAAGAGGTTAGGGGATACTACTTTTCCTGTAGAGAAAACCACAATCAAGATCTTCCATAACATCCAGAAGTATCTTGTTCAGTTTAAGTCGAAGACACCGTATTCACAAACCCCGTGTCTGGACCTAAAGACACTACAAATACCAAACGAAACCTTTACTTGGTTCTAGTAAGACAGTAAAAACTCTGACGTGGGTTCATGACGTAAAGTCTGAGAAAACAACTAATACCCCCGATGAAGTAAAGAAGATTCCCTAAGAACGGATGTCATCACCTATATCGTCAGTAGATTTAATTTAAATAGGTAAGGGTAGGTAAAATCAAGTGACTAAGGATTCTACAGTTACAGGTGAGAACGGTACAGGAAGAACTGGTGCAGGATAAATGAAACTAAGCACCTGGGTCATAAGGTCCAGGGATACGTTATAACAAGAAATACCGTAGTCTGAAATGAAAGTGGTGATCTGTATAGGTGTCGACTCTGAGTAGGGGTGAAACCGGGTCGAGGAAGTAAGAAAGACCACGATAATCATTGACGGGAGACGAGACGTGGTCATCGTTTAACCTGTGGAATGTTGGACCCCACCCCCGAGTAGAAAGTCGTAGTATAGAAAAACGGAAAAGTATGACAAGTATCCCAAGAGGTCCGTTTTCATCACGTCACCCAACGGTAAAGGAAGAGGTCATCTAGTGCAAAAGGGTCTTGAGAAGTGTAGGTAGAACCCACGGGGACGTGTCATACCGAGTTTCGAAGTAACTCAGTACGTTCGGGGAAGTCTTATTGTTCCGACACTAGGTACTTCCCCTTTACTCCGAAATGTGTAATAATTTTGTTGACACAGAAAGTCCGTTTTAAATTTTGTTCGACGGGTCCAATCCCGTTTTGATTATCTCTAATTCTTACTAAGTTCAGCTCTTTTTTATATACATATAAAGTTTACTTTTTCCATCTCCGGCATTTGGTGTTAAGTTACCCGTGAAGGGATAAGAGGGTAAGAGAACACAACTAGTAGAGTAAGTAAAACCAAGGAGAAGGGAAGGTTACTCTCTGATAAGAAACGCAGAGGGAGGTGTGGAGTAGTAAAGAGAGAAGAATGGATGGAGTCAAGGACCTTGTAACCAGAAATAGTAGGTTCAAAGGGACGTAAAAGTGAAGAGAAAGAGTTGATGGAGGGGGAACTCGTTATACAAGTTGGGTAAGACACTTTATCGGAGGTCTAGACTTTAGGTTCAGTACAAGAGAGAGGTCTCAAAGATCGGTGGAGGACCTCCCGAGGTGGACACGGTAAAGATGAAGGATGAGTTATATAGACGACGTAAAGGTGGGTTGATCCAAGAGGAGAACTGACGAGGTAAAGACGCTCTTTACACCAGTAGAAAGGTACGTGGTTCTAAATGTCGAAACGGTAGTGGAGAGTAAGAAAATAAAAGAACAGGAGGTATTATGAATTCAAAATCGATTTAAGATATGTAAGATGAGGGTGCTATAGAAAATTTTATCAAGAGAGTAGAGTCAAGAGAGAGAGAGAAAGAATTACATCAGGGATAGTAAATACCAGAGACTATCACTTTTCTAAAGGATACTCAAAAAGACGGGTCTTAGAAGGGGTTAGGTTTAAGTAAATTGTCATAATAAAAGAATCAGTGGGAAGAGTAATTCGTTGAATGGACAAGTCTTTGGAACCACCAAAGGGTAATGGATCTGTCGGGTAAAAGGGACCGTAGAGTACAGGGACACTACACCGGGTACAAGACACGACGCAAAGGTCACAATAAAGGGTGGACGAGAAGAATGACTGAGGAAATGAGGTCGGGTGGACTTAGTGAACGAACAAAAGCATGTGGGACTTTAACGTCGTGGTGATAAACAAGTACGGAAGAGGAGGGAACTCAGGAAAGGAGACAGAGATTACTCTCGGAGTGAAGGTGGTGTATACGTTCCGTTAAAGGGTGGGGTGAGACTTAACGGGTTTATAGGTATTATGAAAACGTTATACAAAATAAAATATGAAAGATTAGATTAGTAAATCTACGCACTTGACAGAAGGTATACTTGACGGTCACTTGTTCCAGTCCTAGATACTTCCTGTGTTAAAACATGGGTGGTAATATGAGTCTGTCTCAAAATGGATACAGTATAGTAGTTTGACAGTTTTATCAATACTTTAGGGAAAGAACCGAAACTAAGACATTCACATGGAAATTAACGGTCAAATCCTAGAATAAATGGATCTACTTTTGTAACCCCACCCTTTACCGTTCGGTGAGGTCATAAGAACGGACCTTTGGAAGTACCTGTCTCTTCGGACCACCCGATGTCAGGTACCACCCCAACGTTCTCAGCTTGTACTCACTCATTGAAAGTGAATGGATCTACTTTTGTATCGTAGTAACTTCGTAATACACCAGAAACGTCAGACAACTTTTAAGGAATTTTCATTCATCTCTCTGTAACGGTGTTTTTACGTCAGTTGTTTCGGTCACCTGCGGTCGTGTTCGAGTAAACGTTCTATCGTATTTTTAGTCTTTTTAGTGTGTTGGTAGAAGTGTTTTAAAGAAAGAGGTGTCGAGAGTCGAGATCTACGTCGAAATAATCGACCACCGTATCCGTCTTTCTTAAACTGTCTAAGGAAGTTTTGAACAACTAAATCTAAAAGACACTACAACAATCCAAGATCATAGGAATTAATTTAAATACACGACGTACAATTTAGTAAAAGTAAACACAAATTGGAGGACAAATTCCTCCAAAAAAAGGTTGTAGGGTAGGTTCAGATCGACCTAGTGTTTCGTCTCGTGTTTCTGACATGAAAGAGACGGAAAGGTTAGCGTGAACATCTTAGTCTCAAACTCCAGATAAATTCTTGAGGGTTTACTCCTTCAATTTTACATGAGGAAAGATCCGTGGAGGGGTGCGGACGTCTCGACTTGAGGGTCAAGGACACAAGACTATTTAATAGAATGTTTAATCGGGTTAGTAGAGTAGTAGTATAAACGTCCAAAACAAGGAAGAAACCTTGAATTTGTGTAATTTTTATTTAAAGTCAAAGAAGGTTGTAGTGAAGGTTTAAATGACGAGGAGAAAGGAAGCGTAGACTAAGATTTGGTTCGGTTTCCCTCTCAGGAGGGAGGGACCACTACAGGAGGGATAGTAGGTAGTACGGAGTGACTACGTTAGGTCGTGGTAGTCGACAGAAGTCCCTCGTACCCACCGGTCGTCTACACTCGGGTACTCACTTACCTTCTTAACACATTCCGACGCAGAACATATTCCTTGCACGTTCCTGTGTAAATGGTCTAGAAATACACCTACCAAAATCAGAGAGGAAGTTCCTCTATTTTTTTTTTCTTTCTTTCTTTCTTAAGATCAAGACAAAAGTAGAAAGGAAAGTTGTAAATAAAACTCCCAAAAGAAAAAAGTGTGTTCAAATTAAGTGTACACGAAAAATTCTAGTACCAATTTCGAAGGGGTTTTTTAGACCAGATATGAACCTTGTCTTTACTCTTTAATAGGTCCATTGAACTGACTGGAGAGAAGAGGGTTAATAGGAATCGGTTTTCGATTCAGTCTCAGATTATTTGAAAATAAAAATTAACTCCGTTAATAAATTAAAGGTAATATTGAGAGGGTTGTTTTTGAATCGGAATTGTATATGTCGTGTACATATGTAATAGACAAATGTATAAAGTGAAAGTTCGAAATATAAAGTTATTATCTTTAATTTACATTAAATACTTTCAATAAAATATTGTATTCCAATATGAACGTATAAACCATAAACAATTAAAATAATGATACACCCAAAAGAATAATACCCGACAATATACGTCGACCCTCGGGATAGTATCGGTAAAAAGTGGAAATGACTACTTTATTTCGTCAATCAATGTGATACGTCCAAAAGTTTTCACTAGGTTACGTACACTGGAGACAAAACGTCTGAAAACAGTGGACCTTCGAGTGGGAATTTTTATTCCTTATCCCCTGACAACAATATCAATAATTTAGAAGGAGATAATCGACACCCGGTTAAACGTATTCCTCGGTCACTAAAAGACCTTATCTCTCCTGTCGTCATGAAAAGGGACGGGGGTTGAAGGAGAGGTATTTTCAGTTCTACCTAAACCCACCGGAGTTCCGTGACTTCTTGTTCTGACCTGATCTCAATTTTCTTCTCGTCTCTCGTTTCTCTACCGTTGTCTCCCTCCGGTCCCTACTTAGTCCGCAGAAGACATGAAAGCACAGAGTCCCACGTCGTCGATACTTTTACTCGGACCACGTGGAGGTGGATGTCCTCGTAGTCGTTGACTCCGGGGACCCCGGAGTGAGACTTTTGGCAAAGACGTAAACACGGTTCCGGTGCGGAGGGTACCTCCTGGAAGACGGTCACTGGACAAATACCCACCGTACTCTGAGGATAAAACCGACTGAAACTGAATTCTTGAGGGGATTCTGAAACGGTTTTGGAGGAATGTGGTACGTCTTCAGATCCTCCGACCGTGGGTTGGACGAGAGGGAGAGAAAAGTGTACTTAGTCTGGTCGTAAAAGGTAGAGGAAAGTATGTCCGTGAAGGGGGACGGTTATTTTGGGAACGTGTAGAGTAAGGTAGAACTGAAGAACTCCCTGTGTGTGATTGTATGTTCCATGTTCGGACTTGGACAGACCTGGACGTGAAGTACGTCGGTGACACAGGGTTCCCAATCTAATTTGGAACATAACGAACTTCTTTACTGTCTGAATGTGTCAGGTTGGATTGCTGTCACGTCTTACAACTGTCACGACTTTGTGAGGTCACAAAAGACTCCGTATCGCAAAGGAACTCGAACTTTGTCCCGAGACGTGAGGGCAAGAACCCTCCCGACCTCGACCCCCGCAACCATGTTAGGGTCCCGAGACTTGTTGAAACGTCGAAGGGTAGTGGGTACAAAGGGAGTCCTTTGTCACACCGACGAGGATTAATCGGAATGGGTGACGGGACAGAAGAAATCTCAGGGCAAGCGGTAGTAAAGAGTGTACATTCTATTACTTACAGTTTATAACAAGGATTAAGACGAGGGACCACGTCGGGAACCGAGTCCTTAACTATCTTGAAACTGAGACTTCCATGGTCAGTTAAAAACTCCTTGAGTTCCACGGAATCATTCACCTCCTTCCTCGGAAGGAAAGGTCTGATCCGTCCGGTTGTAAGGTCTTGTGTCCCTTGGGACGGGGTAGAACCCAAAGGTCGTGTCGGATGACTCCACCAAAGATGAACCCTCAGTACATCGGAGATTCTCTCAGTCGTATAACTTTATTCTGACTTAGTCTCTTCTTGAAAGAAGACAAAGAGTCTAGGGACTTTTTATCTATCCCTGGGTCCTGGGTATCTACATATTTTCTTATTACTCTAGAACCTTCCCTCACATGACCTGAACAACGAGGCTAATCGGTACCATTTCCTGGTGAGACCGGNTCGGATGACTCCACCAAAGATGAGCCCTCAGTACATCGGAGATTCTCTCAGTCGTGCAACTTTATTCTGACTTAGTCTCTTCTTGAAAGAAGACAAAGAGTCTAGGGACTTTTTATCTATCCCTGGGTCCTGGGTATCTACATATTTTCTTCTTATTACTCTAGAACCTTCCCTCACATGACCTGAACAACGAGGCTAATCGGTACCATTTCCTGGTGAGACCGGATTAATACTGTACGTTAAACTGGGAGTTGGAGTTATGGGGTCGATATGTGTCATTTTTACGATTACAACTCTTAAATGGAAATTACCTTTCAATCAAAAGTCTTACTAATATGGATTGAGTTTAACATTAAATTTGATATTTCTGAAGAAGAGTTTTTAGAAATAATGAGAGATTTTACTTAATTGTTATATTGAAAATAAGAGTTTATGTTCTTCAGAACGAACAAAGGGATTATTTCCTTTTTTTTAAAAGAACACTTTCTTTTTTTAATTTAAATGTGTTAATTAAACTTTTGAAATTATACTTTTTATTAGAAGTGAATGACTCATGAATCACATACGTTTATATCAATCCTTAATAACCTATGAACTTAAGACGGTGACTATAACTGGGTTTCGAGACTTTACCTATTTCGTTTTAGTCCACGAAAACGTATGGTATAAAAAAGATACGTTAAAATTTTTAGGTATCATATTATAAAATATAAAGTAAAATACATTGGTAAAGAGACTATCACACCTTCACAATTAGTTTAGGTTAAGAAATGTTGGGGTACCTGATGTCGGGTGGTCCGAGGAGATAGGAACCTTAAGAGGTCCGTTCTTATGTCCTCACCCATTGGTAAGGGAAGGGGACCTCTAGAAGGACTGGGTCCCTAACTTGGACCCAGAGGACGTAACGTGCGTCTAAGAAATGACAGACTCGGTGGTCCCTTCGGGTTTCTACGTCCCTCTTTGACGGACCACACGTACGCACGATTCACTGAAGTCAGTATAGACTGAGAAACGGTGGAATACCTGTCATCGACGATCCGAGGAGGCAGGTAACCTGAGAGGTCCGTTCTTATGACCCTCACGGTACTGGAGGAGGTCCCTAGAAGGGGTGGGTCCATAGTTTGGGCGTAGAGGATACAGAGGACGTAACTGTCCGCCCCAGAAATGGTGATAGTGGTGGACCCAACCTCGGAGATCCCTTCTGGTTGGTGAAGAAATTGAATAGTATTTGTAAAGTAGTTGTAGAATAAATTGTAGTGTGTTGAAAGGTATATGTATAATATATAAATTGAGAAGGAACAAAAACCTGAGAATCTAACAAAATTGAAAAAACGGAGTTTGTATATACACACACAAACAAATCTAAATAAGGATTCTCATCTCAATAATCTAAATTTCTAATAACGGAATAATAGAAAGTTAAAGGAAAAGATAGTCGTAATGAACTTGTAAAGATAACCTGCGGAACTTATTATTACTACCTTCTAGTGTCCTATAAGAATCGACTTTGTAGAGAAGACTATACTTCATCTTTTACCATAGAGTAAATATAAACATAAGGGTATGATTATGATAAATTGTAAAAAGTGGTTCAAATAATGTCTTCGACATAGAAATCAAAAATTACGTTGTAGTCTCAAGAATAAAAGTTTGGGAGTTTTCAGTAGAACGTTAGAAGAACTTATAAGAGTTAATAAATGTACCTGTCTAAAATTTATCTTGAAAATTGGTAAGGTATACAATGTGTTAAATGAACGGAGTTGTATTCACGACAGTACCTAAAAAGTAACTATCTGTATAAATATACTCGTCCATATAAATATAGATACACACATATATGGAAATCGTAGTTACTTGTAGTTGTTAGATTAGAAGTTAGGGACTTTAGTAATCTTATTGACTATGTATAGTTAATATTCGATTATGTACTGATTTAAGTAAAAGAGAAAGTTTAATGGTAATGAGAGTAATGGAGAATATAAACGGTTAAACGGTATTCTCAAAGAATGTATTCGTATCGACTGATACACCATTTTTAGGGGTTATAATTCTTAATTATCTGGTAAACTAAATTTAACCAAAGAATTAGAAAAGAGGTTCTACGACGTACAGGAACGTATCTCTTAAACTATGTCGTAAAAAAAATCTAATTGATTGGGTTAAGTAAGAGAGGTCTAGTACCTAACCTTCAACCTACCTTTTGATATTTAATCACACCTTTTTATTAGAACGGTTTAAATTAAAGGTTAGTAAGAGGTAGTTTTGAAATAGGAAAACGATAAAGTTCTATAAATACACTGTAAAAAAATTCAACAATTTTCAAATAAGGAAAATTTCAGAGTTACCTGAAGAACCAACGGTTTAGTGAAAAAAAAAATAAAACTACTCAACTTGATTTTACTTAATTATTGTGTACCTTAGTTACAAGAGATTTTATATACACAAAAAAAAATTCAAACCTATTTCCCCCACTCTTCTCCACGAACCGTCTTACAAACCCAAAAAATCAATTAGGTCTTAAAAACTTTTTAGTAAGGTCTACAAACAACTTGGGTGACCACGGGGATTCAAAGTGGGTTTGGACGGTATTTGTATTAATATTTGTCGTTATTGACTTTAATTCCGTCGTATATTACCTACGGCATTCTTAGTCTTAATTGAGATGTGACTTAAGTGGTGTCAATTATCACCTATCCCTATACAACATTTGTGATACCTCTTTTCGTATCAAAATGTCGCACAGAAGGATTTCTTTCGTCTTTTTATTTTTGTCTTCATCAGGTGCATACTTTTAGACTACCGAAGGACCGGAAAGTGGGATCGTAAGTCTTCGAGAGTAATAGAACGGAATTCCGTCTTGTTATTTAGAGGTTAGTTCCTACAAACCTTTGAACACCCTGTGAAAACCAACAGTGTTACTGACCCTTCTCGATGACCGATAATGATGGGTCGTCGGTTCCTACTGATTATAGGACTTTCAGAACATTTTGTTTCTTGACAGGTGTGTCGGTTGATACCGCGGATAGTCGGGTGTGTTTAGGGTCGGTCGAACGGAAGCACGGAAAGAGGATGACGAAGAAGTGAGCATTAATAAATTAATAGAAGAAGTCAGTACTGTAAATGATAAAAGAAGGTTTTTCTAGGACAGGCGGAGTTCAGAAAGGAGTTTCTGGTTGGAGGTTCCACTTAGAAGTGGAAGAGAAGAGAAAACTATCGGAGTAATAACGTATAACTAAAGGGACCAATGTAGATGATGGTCCATTAAACACACTCAGGGAGTCAACACAGGTTGAGAAACTCTGGAATACCTGACATCGGGTGGTCCAAGAAGACAGGTGTCCCAAGGGGTCCGTTCTTATGACTTCGGACAACGGTAAAGGAAGAGGTCCCCTAGAAGGGTTGGATCCCTAGTTTGGGTCCAGAGGACTCATCGTTCGCCTAAGAAATGACAGACTCGATACCCCCTTCGGGTTAAACATATTTCTCTTCAACTGACTAATTGATGAAAACGAGAAAAAAATAGTTGTACAAACACCAGTACATCTGAGTCGGTATTGACTTGAAGGATTGAATCGAAATAATTCTCTTGAAACAGTACACATATGTAAATATACCTATATTTATATCCGTATTTGTATACATAATATACACGAAGATATTTTGTGTATTTTGTAACAGAAGAGTAAATTTCTGCTGTGACAAACTCAGGACACTAATTTTCTGATCTACTCTTAAACTGGATAACCAAGACAAGGAATCTATTAGAGACAAAGACCATCAAAATGATAAACGAAATCATTCGTGTTTCATCACGAATGATATGATTCCTTGTCTTCATTCCTTAGTAATGTTCGAATTTCACGTCGGTCCCTCTCAGTTGAACCTTTTTATGTTAGATTATGAAGACCCCCCTTTATTGGAGGTCTGTAAAGGACCTTCTATATTTGACACGTAGACCTGACGCCATTACGGAGTTCTACTGAGTCCTCCTAAAGTAGAGAGTTCTGTCACTCTTGACATAGGATACGGAGTCTTATCGGGAAGCGACCAAAGTACACTTTTAGTAAATCCCTGAGACTACATTTTACTTACCGCAGATAAAATTAAAACCAACTATAGTGAAACACCACTACAAATTATGTTCGTCCAAACAGAATTCTTTAAAACTTACGGAACAACGGTAACGACCCCCGAAAGACGAGAGACCTACGGACGGCTTCACAGGGGACGGGTAACCTCACCAACATGGTTGTTCCTGGGTGGGTCAGGGATCGTCGAAGTTGGTTGTATACCCGTCGGGATATCACCCGTTTAGAGTCTCTCAGTTCCAAATTAGAATCTTACGTTTCACCTCCTTCCTACGTGAGACGTCTGTTTCAAGTCAAGTCAAGTCAGTAAGTCAGCATAGGTTGAGAAACGCTGGGGTACTTAGCGTCGTGCGGTCCGGAGGGACAGGTAGTGGTTGAGAGGTTCAAATGAGTCTCAGTACAGGTAACTCAGTCACTACGGTAGGTCGGTAGAGTAGGAGACAACAGGGGAAAAGGAGGACGGGGGTTAGGGAGGGTCGTAGTCTCAGAAAGGGTTACTCAGTTGAGAAGTGTACTCCACCGGTTTCAGAAGCTCAAAGTCAAAGTCGTAGTCAGGAAGGTTACTTGTTGGTCCTGACTAGAGGTTGGTCTTACCTGACCAACCTAGAGGAACGTCAGGTTCCCTGAGAGTTCTCAGAAGAGGTTGTGGTGTCAAGTTTTCGTAGTTAAGAAGTCGCGAGTCGAAAGAAGTGTCAGGTCGAGAGTGTAGGTATGTGCTGATGACCTTTTTAAACAACCGTTTCATTACAGAGACGAAAACTTATACGGTAGATCCAACCAGTATTGAAAGGAAGGTTCCTCCTTCACAGAAAATTAAAGTACCGACGTTAGTGGTAGACGTCACTAAAACCTCGGGGGTTTTTATTTCAGACTGTGACAAAGGTAACAAAGGGGTAGATAAAGGGTCCTTCACTACCCTGGTCTACGGTACTAGAAGCAAAAGACTTACAACTCGAAATTCGGTTGAAAAGGTGAGAGGAGAAAGTGAAAGTAGTTCTCCGAAGAATCGAGGAGAAGTGAAAGACGGTATTCCTACCACGGTAAACGTATAGACTCCAATAACTATAAAGAGGGTCGTTAGAACTAAGGTCGAATGCGAAGAAGACCGGGTCGCAAAGAGTACTACATGAGACGTATATTCAATTTGTTCGTTCCACTGTTATATGTCGGACTACATGAGGAAAAGGATAAACCTTGGTCAGACAACAAGGTACAGGTCAAGATTGACAACGTATATTCAAAGAGTTCTCCGTCCAGTCCACCGGACCATAAGGGTAGAGAAAGTCTTAAAAAGTGTCAAATAACACTAGGTGTGCCAGTTTCCAAAACCGTATCAGTTATTTCGTCTTTATCTACAAAAAGACCTCGAGAGAACGGAAAAGGTACTAGGAAGTCTGTTTTCCTTCAAGATTAAAATGTAAGAAACACACTTTATTTCCGACAGACTATTATATTGTTATAAATGTCTTTTTAATTACGACAAGATACTTTCGTTATGTAAGTTTAACGAGAAAAATTTATTCTATACGTATTTCTATTGTTTTATCAGTTTTTAATAGAGATGTATGTCAAGATGATGTATCTTTAGTAGTCAATTATAAAGCCACTTGTAAACAGGTATAAAATATAAACATCTATATGTGTATGTACAAGGTTTACCATAATATTTCGTATTTATGATAGAAAGTATAACAATGAATCATATAATATCTGTATAAAGGTACGGTTTGTGTTTCTGTTATATTCAGGGATTGGTAAAAATTTCGATGTACCTTCGGTGACGTACTTGCATGTACTAATTATTTAACCAGATAACAGACTGAATATCTGACAAGAGGTATCAAGTGATAATGTACGTTGTAACGTTACTTGTGTTAATATACATGTAAAACCTTTATAAAGACTAGTAAATAAAGGTTCACTATTCACCGATCTTCGCCTTAATGAATTAGAATAATCTTATCTTTTTACCAAAATTAAATTTAATAGTTTTAAAGGGGTAGGGGTTTTATGGTATGGTCGAATAAGAGGTTACACTTTGTAGAATTTAAGACCCAAATTTCGTTAATGAAATGTAAGAAAACTTTATATTGGGTAAAGACTAAAACTTTAAATGTACTTAGACGAGTACGTTTAACAACAAATTTTAACACTACAAATTTGACACAAGACTAAACAAGAGAGTTCCTAATTCCTGGGTCTTCTCCTCCGCCCACCCCTAACTCCCTTCAAGTGAAAGGGAAAAAATTATTTGATTCTTCCTCGAAGTCAAAAATACCTAAATATATTCTAACGAAGACCCGTTCTAAATTATTTTCTAGAGTTTTTTGAAACCAATTTTTATAGAAGAGAACGTGACGTCTCCTCTTTTTCATCAATAGTAAGATATAGTGAGAGACTGTTCATCGAGAGTTTTCTCATTGTAAAGTGGTACTAAAATCCCATGTTCTTTTTAACGAGATTTTAACAGACTGATCGTCTGTCTCTTCTTATATGTAGTATACTGTAGCGAATATACACCTTAGAATTTTTTTTTTCTATGTTTACTTGAATGAATGTTTTGTCTTTCTCTGAGTGTCTGAATCTTTTGGTACAATACCAACGAACCCCCTTCCCTATCAATCCCTCAAACCCTTCCAGTACGTGTGTGACGATATAAGTTTTACCTATTGGTTTTTCCTGGATGACATATCGTGTCTCTTGAGACGAGTTACAAAACACCGTCAGACCTACCCTTCCTCAAACCCCCTATTACCTATGCACATGTACATACCGACTCAGGGAAACGATAACTGGACTTCGATGGTGTCGTAACGATTAGCCGACAGATGGGGTTATGTTTTACTTTTCGAATTTCAAAATCTTTTTTTACTTGTAGATGGTATTATTGGGGGGTTTCTATTTTATTTCAATAGACCAACATATAAACTGGACAGTCAGAAATAATCCGACGGCAAAAATCTCCATTCAACCTTTATAAATTGAGTTCTGTTTTATTTTTTCATTAGGTATTAATTTAACTTAGTCCTATAATTCGGTTTTTCCTTTTTGGGGAGGTCTAAATATGTGATTGGTTTACTCTACGTAAAACAGTTAGGAGGAATTGTCGAAAATGTCACGATTGTTCTATTACCCTTTACACTGTGAGTCAACAAAGTGACGTTTTTATACTCTTTAAGACAGTACCACTTCGTAAACCTTCATACAAAATGTCTCTAGTTCAGTTTTGGTTCTGTTCCTCTCTTCCTACGTGAACCAAAAGAGGTACATGTCCTCATCCTTCTTCGTCCGACTCACCGCTCCCGGCACTCTCTTGTCTTTCTACCCCTTTTCGTTCGTCTTGATTCGTTCGCCCTTGGGTCCGGAATGTACTTCAGTATGGAGTTCCAGATGATCTTTTAGTTTCCGGGTCTCATAGACTGCTTCGTGGTCCTCGACCTTCTCTTTTCGAAAGGGTGGTGAGTCAGACGGTAACCGTCCTCTCACCCTCTGTCAGAGCCCTTCTGAATTCACCGGTGAGACTCCGACGTCCCTTGGTGTAAATTGTTGGGATTGTTTGTGGTGAAGGACAAGTTTGAGACGAATTACAGATCCTGGTACTCCTTAACAAACCTTTTCTTCTTTCATCAGGGTGACGACCTTTTCCTCCGTACTTTGTTTGTCGAGACATCTAGACCTGACACTTTTGTCGGATTTACTATAAAATAAACCAAAGTTGGTACCTTGTAAGTTGTATTGTGTTTTGTATTACACTAGGACATTGAATTGTATTGTGTCGCATCTTGGTTTGGAGGATACAAACGGTTTAGTTGGGAGTCAATCATTTGAATAAGTTTTTAGTTGCCTCTTCTTTTGTGTTTAGACCGAGACACAGACGGTAAGGAGTGGGAGAGGCCTAAGATAAAAAGAGTAGATAATTTGACCCCTCAACCTGTAGATTCCTTAGAAGGTTAAGGTATTAACAGATTACGTCATTAAGGATCTTAATAAGTTTATTTCATTTCGATCTTTACAAAAGAAAAAAAAAAAAAAGGAGTAGTTTAATGTAATTCGGGGTGTTTTCCTTTGCACAAAGGGGATATCGAAGACCTTGATCTTAAACAGGGTTGGGGTAGAGGGGTAGAGTCTGAGTCGGTGGTCGTCGACGGTTCCGACGTCTTTCACCGGGCCAAGGTTCCCCTAGAAAAGGAAGTTCGTGTCCTCATTCTTTTAACGTCTCGTAGACCTCTCAGACCAATTACAACGTCAGTGAAGGGTCCCAGAGGGTGTCGAAGGAGTGTCGCCGAGTACTATCGTTGTCTTATTCGCAGTCCCCTTAAACGGGGCAGTGCAGGACCTGAAGTGGACGAGACGACCCCACTGACCCTTTACAAACGAAGTCCCAAATTCGCCGTCCACTGTCCACCACTACGACAAATGGTGTAGAGGTGGAAAATCGTCGATTTTTTCTTAAAAAAGGTACAAATTCGGATTAGATCCTTCTTTACAAATTGTGATCGTGAAGGCAATTCTTTAGTCGTGTATAAACCAGACGTCAGCTTGACATTCGTACGGGTAGGTCGGACTTTGGTACGTGAGGTGCACGAACCCCTGCACAGTGTAAATCAGTTCGGTCAGAGAATATTAGAAATACGTCTGATAACTTTTCGAGGTAAAGTGACTTTTAATTTACAGTCTTACCAAGTCAACAACACATTAATTTCCTCAGTTTTTCGTTCTGTAACCTCACAAACTCTTTGTGGAAACTGACCAAACACTTCTCCAATCTAGTTGTCACGGGGTTTTCACTAAATTTCCTGAAATTTAGATAGGTCCTTTTTCTTGTCCTCGGAGTCAATATAGGTCTTTCACGAAGGATGACTGAAAGAGGAATAAAGACGTAATTACCGACCGATAATTACGTATTTTAGTAAAGAGTCGTTCTAATCCTTCGTCCACTGTAAAAATTTATCGGAAGGAGATGGGAGAAAATGACCCACCCAAGGGAAACGAAAGCTAAGGTCTGAGATGAGTACTGTATAGAATACGGGAGAGTAAATATATTTCGTTTTCTTTCATAAAATAGTTGAATGAGTGTCTCTCCATCTTTACTGTTTACTTCCCGTTCACAAAGAGAGAGACAAGGAACAGAGAATTATCCTTGCTTTGGGATTACTTCCCCTACCCCTCCCATTTTGCCATCGGTTTTTTTTCTCTAAACCCCTCTTCTTATGTGAAACCTCTCAGATGTTTACTATCAATATCTTTATTATCGGATGGAGAAGATTCATATTTTACGAGAACAAATAACACAATTATTACAAAAGGAAAGTAGTCGCATGATCTTTTTACCCACTATCACTGTCTTGACTGGAATTTCTAATTTCGTCACCCTCTTTATCAACGTTTACTATACTGGAGACCGTCTAAGAAGTGGTAGACTCGGTGGTCCCTTAGGGATACTCCCCAATCACATTTTTTATAGATTTGTTATGTTGAAGTGTAAGTTTTTAATTTGTTGGGTCAATTTTTACCGGTTGTCCGTGTACTTTTCTACGAGTTGTAGGAATTAGTAGTCTCTTTACGTTTAATTTTGGTGTTACTCTACAGTGGAGTGTGGCCGGTCTTACCGATAGTAGTTTTTTTTGTTCGTTGTTTACGAGCAGTCCTAAACCTCTTTTCCCTTGGGAGTATGTACGTATGTGAAAGCCACCCTTCCATTTAACCACGTCGGAGCTTCCTCTTGTCAAACGTCTAAAGAGTTTTTGGATTTTTGTCTCGATGACATACAGGGTCGTCAAGGCGAGGACACATATATAGACTTGTTTTTCTTGTATGACTGAACCTTTGTGGCAAACAACAATAAGTGAGTGATTCACTACGGGCTGAGACACGCTGTGGTACCTGATGTCGTGAGGTCCGAGGGGACAGGAAGTGACAGAGGGTCTAAGTACGGGTAACTCAACCACTACGATAGATTGGTAAAGTAGGACACGGTGAGGGAAGAGGAAAACGGAAATTAGAAAGGTCTTAGTTCCAGAAAAGGTTATTCAGTCGAGAAACGTAGCCCACCGGTTTCGTGACCTCGAAGTCGAAGTCGTAGTCCGAAAGGTTACTTACAAATCCCAACTAAAGGAAGGCGTAACTGACCAAACTAGAGGAACGTCAGGTTCCCTGAGAGTTCTCAGAAGAGGTTGTGGTGTCAAGTTTTTGTAATTAAGAGACCACGAACCGGAAAAAATACCATGTTGAGAGTGTAGACATGTACTGGTGACCTTTTTAGTATCGAAACTGATGTACCTGTTTCACTACAGAGACGAAAAATTATGTAATAGATCCAAACAGTAACTACAGTGGTAGACGTCACTACCATGAACGTCGGGTTCTTTTACTTAAGACAGTGACAAAGTTGAATAAGGAAAAGATAAACAGTAATTCACTACCCTACTCTACGGTCCTAGAATCAAAACAAAAAAAAAATTACAACTCAAGATTCGGTCGAAGAAGTGAGAGGAGAAAGTGGATATGTGGGTTACAAGTATTGTCGTAATAAATATTAACGGTTCTATACCTTCACTGGATTCACGGATTGTCTACCTATTTCTTCCACCTTATGATCAGTCGGTATTTTTTCTTTTTCAAAACGGCAAACGTTGTTATACCTATTTGAACCTATCATAATAAGGATCACTCTATTCAGACTGTCTTTTTCTGTTTATGTGTACTATAGCGGATATACACCTTAGATTTTTTGTGTTGTTTCATGAATAATATTGTTGTTTTCTTTTTTCGTCCGAGTGTCTATCTCTCTTGTTCGATTACTAATCGCCATTTCTCTCCCGTCACCATCCCCGCTCTCTTCCTCCCTTATTCTTCATGTTCGTCAGTACACACTTTGTTTATTCGATGTTCTGTGCCACACTTTGTGTCCCTTATAAGTATCATAAAATATCATTGATATTTACCTCATACCCGAAAGGACCACTGAGTCACCATTCCTAACGGACGTTACGTCTCCTACGTCCTCCGCGTCCAAACTAGGGACTCAGTCCTTATAGAGGACCTCCTCCAGTACCGTTTAGTGAGGTCATAAGAACGGACCTCTTAGTGTACTTGTCTCCTTGCGCCGCCCGATGTCAGGTACCCCAGTGTGTCTCAGTCTGTGTATGACTTCGTTGAATCGTACGTGTGTGTGTATTTACCTCATATTGGAAATTTTTTATACTTAGTAACAACATATGTACATTGTATTATAACATGTCGTTTATATAGAGTTAATTTTTTATTTTCATTTATTTCTTGATTTTTTTTTGTGAGTTCAATTAGTAAGTAGACAATTATAAGTTTATCAAAACTGATGTCATCTAGGACCTTGTTTTTACAATTTTCTTTTTTCTCTTTAAACTCAAGTGGGTGATAGGGATGTTAGATCCCGGTGACCATTTAGATAACTTAAATCCTTTAAAGGAATTTGGAGGTTTTATTACTATTTTATATTTCTTACATCAATATTAATTTAAAGTAATCAGTAGAGAAACTGAGTAGGTTCACAAACAAAAAGAGTTTTTAAAATTAACTTACATCACTGCTTTTTCGATAAAATCATGTTCTTAAAAGTCTTACAGAGAAAGTTCTTTTGTTAACGGTTCACGGAGTGATGACTTGACCACACTTCAGACCAGTGGTATCTCGTTGTTTATTTATTATTTTTATTTACCAGTTCCGTGAACAATTTCTGAAATAAGAGATTCCTTTTAAAGATTAATGTGACTTATCAAAATTCCTCATCTAAGGTAAAAACAATAAATCAAAATAAACTCAGTAACATAAAATATTAATAAGAATTTAGAGAATCCCTGAAGAGTTACTAAAATCACGTAACTAAACCTCCTTTTATTTCATTATGGATGAATCATTTCTTTGTGTCTTTTATGGTTTACGGTATTAAAAGGAGATACTGAAAACAGGTCCACAAAATAGACTAAAGGTATGGTAAAGATGTTTGTAAAGGGGAAAGCGGTCGTGTGAAATTATATAAGAAAATTTCGTGAGGAAAATGGCGAATGTTAGACAAGTCATTACACCGATAGTGTCTTCATAAAACGAAACTAAAAGGAAAATTTTTTTAATAATTTTGAATTTCAAAAAAAAATTAACCATCATAAAAGAGTAACTGAGGGTAGTAGTTTAATCTCCACAAAAGGATGTCCCCTTATCTTTTTTTTTGGAAACTGAGTCTACACGTTTTATAAAATCTAGTTCTTTGTAGAAAGGAATTCTTACACCGTTTGGTAATAATAAAATATCCTTTTGTTCCATTAAAAAGAGTCGATAATTGTAAAATTATGTTTACGAGATGTCGTAAAGTCAAGTTCATGACCTTTAAAATTACGAACGGTTCCTACAAACCCTTTTCTCTCCGAAACAAATTCGTTTTATCTTGGTAGAAATCCCAATTTTTTTTTTTTTTTTGAGTATGTCAAAGGTTGTGGATAGAAACAGAATGAAAGACCGGAGGAAGGTATGTCGAAATGATGTCTACCACTCCGGTGCCCCTTTTATGTTCCGAAGCCGAAACGTAAACGTTTTCTCTATATGGGTTCAATTTCGAAAAGAAGACGATGTAATGGCTTCACTAGGACAGAATGGGACTCTTCAATTATTTATTCTGGTATTCTCTCCCTCTATTTGTCTCCAAAAATTTTGGTACACTATCTTACCTTTTCTTTGTTTTAATTATGTCTCTTTCTATCTTAGTTGTACCGACCATCTTTACTCTTGGTAGATTGATGATTAATTGTGTAGATTGTAGATAGATCTTGTTGATGGTCTTCTAATGATTTTATTATACCAGTAGGACCGTCTTCGATAAAATTCATGTGTATAACTTAGTAAATTACACACTTAGTGTAGGGTCTAATGTTAAAATTACGATTTCTTCATGTATGAACTTCTTTAAGAGAATGAACAATTGACTTAAACTAGATATGTACTAATAAGATTAATAAAAACTAAGGTTTTCATTAAGATTTAGTAGTGTTCAAAACCTACTTAATCAAGTGAGTAATTTTTGTTTTCGTGATTAAACTTTTCTATATACATACGATCACAAGTATCGTCGTAATAAAGGTTAACGGTTCTATCAATATACTGGATTCACAGATTGTCTACCTATTTTACACCACACACACACATATAGATACATACTTAGCGTCGTGTGGTCCGGAGGGACAGGTAGTGGTTGAGGGTCTCAAGTGAGTCTGAGTGCAGGTAACTCAATCACTACGGTAGATCGGTAGAGTAGGAGACAGCAGGGGAAGAGGAGGACGGGGGTTAGGGAGGGTCGTAGTCTCAAAAAGGTTACTCAGTTGAGAAGAGTACTCCACCGGTTTCATGACCTCAAAGTCGAAGTCGTAGTAGGGGAGGTTTCTTTAGGGTCCCGACTAGAAGTCTTACCCGACCAACCTAGACGAACGTCAGGTTCCCTGAGAGTTCTCAGAAGAGATTATGGTGTCAAGTTTGCGTAGTTAAAGAAGTCACGAGTCGAAAGGAGTGTCAGGTTGAGAGTGTAGGTATGTACTGGTGTCCTTTTTAGTATCAGAACTGATCTACCTGGAAACAACCGTTTCATTACAGAGACGAAAACTTATACGATAGATCCAACCAGTATTGAACGAGTGGGTATTTTTTCTTATTGTAAAACGGTAAACGTTGTTACACCTGTCTGAACCTCCTATAATAAGAATCACTCTCTTTAGTATGTTTCTTTCTGTTTGTGACTGTTCCATCCTTATCATCTGATAATCCATATTTTGTTTGATATTTCAATATGACATGTTGTGTCCTTTATATCGGTTATGAAATATTATCCATATGTATCATGAGGATATTGTATACTGTAATATGAAGTCGATAGTCAAGTCAAGTCAAGTCAGCAAGTTAGTACAGACTGAGAAACACTGGGGGTACCTGACGTCGTGCGGTCCGGAGGGACAGGTAGTGGTTTAGGACCTCAGGTGGCTTTAGGTACAGGTAACACAGCCACTACGGTAGGTTGGTAGAGTAGAAGACAGTAGGGGAAGAGGAGGACGGAAGGTAGAAAGGGTCTTAGTCCCAGAAGAGTTTACTGAGTCGAGAAGCGTAGTTCACCGGTTTCATAACCTCAAAATCGAAGTCGTAGTAAGGAAGGTTTCTTTAGGGTCCTGACTAGAGGACATCCTACCTGACCGACCTAGAGGAACTTCAGGTTCCCTGAGAGTTCTCAGAAGAGATTGTGTGTCAAGTTTTCGTAGTTAAAAAGTCGTGAGTCGAAAGAAATATCTGGTTGAGAGTGTAGGTGTGTACTGATGACCTTTTTGGTATCGGAACTGAGATGTCTGGAAATAACTGTTTCATTAGAGACGAAAAATTATACGACATATCCAACCAGTATTGAAAGGAAGGTTCCTCCTTCGTAGAAAATTGAAGTACCGACGTCAGTGGTAGACGTCACTAAAACCTCGGGGTTTTTTATTTCAGTGGACGACAAAGGTGACAAAAGGGTAGATAAAGGGTACTTTACTACCCTGACCTACGGTATTAGAATCAAAAGACTTACAACTCGAAATTCGGTTGAAAAAGTGAGAGGAGAAAGTCAAAGTAGTTTTCTGTGAAATCAAGTAAAAGACGGTATTCCCATCACAGTAGACGTACAGACTCCAATAACTATAAAGAGGGTCGTTAGAACTAAGGTCGAACACGAAGGAGGTCGGGTCGTAAAGAGTACTACATGAGACGTATATTCAATTTATTTGTCCCACTGTTATATGTCGGAACTACATGAGGAAAAGGATAAACCTTGGGCAGACAACAGAGTACAGGTCAAGATTGACAACGAAGGACTGGACGTATGTCTAAAGAGTCCTCCGTCCAGTCCACCAGACCATAATGGTAGAGAAAGACTTAAAAGGTGTCAAATAACACTAGGTGTGTCAGTTTCCGAAACCGTATCAGTTATTTCGTCTTTATCTACAAAAAGACCTTGAGAGAACGAAAAAGGTATTAGGTCGCCTACAACCGTTAAACTAGAGACCAAGGAGACGGAAAAGATTTTGGTCGAACTTGTAGTCCCTCAAGTGCCAGGTGCATAACGACTTCGGACCGAACCTCTTAAAACTCGTGATGAAATGATCCCACACTCTACTCACGTTAACACACCATCAAACTCGTGAGAAACCGTAACGGAAAGAAATCCTAACCTTACTTTTGACTGGAAAAGGTAGTCTCCCGTCTGTCTGACTTTGGTGTTAGTGTCTGTTGATCGGTTAGACCAGTGTGCCTGGTGTCGGGACAGATTGAGTTACTTTGTAGTCGATATCAAGTTACAAAAATTAAATTGAATTTGTTGTAGTTAAGTATTTCTTTGTTTATATTCAATCCACGACATCTGCTGTAATATGACGAACACCTAAAGACCACGGTAAGACGAAGACACCAACACGAAGGGTGGAAGAACTTTAAATCGTCCGGTACACTGTTCGAACCCTTGACTTACAATTATCTTCATTGAGAAATCCAAAAGGGTGGACATTTTTACTTTGGAAGTATACATACCCAAGGACTCAATGATTTAATTCGGAAGGGAGGAGGTTGGACGTAACTTGTACTTCGTACTTGTTCTTCATTTGAAACTAACAAAGTTCCTGACTCTAAACTCCTGATAATTTACTTGACTTGACTTGACTTATCGTACTAAACTGAAGATAGTTGATGATACCTTTTATTTTAATCTCTTCTCTTGAAGGAGACATCGTATAGTTATATAGATGGGGAGTTCGACATATAACAGTGGGACGAATAAATTGAAAATACGTCTCGTGTAGTACTCTTTACGACCCGGTCTTCTTCGTGTTCGACCTTAGTTCTAACTCCCTCTTTCTAGTCATCGGAACCTATGCGTCTACTGTGGTGGGAATACCGTCTTTCACTTCTCCTTGATTTTTCGGAGAACTACTTTTTCAACCGAATTTTGAGTTGTAAGTCTTTTACTTCTAGTACCATAGGCCAGGGTAGCGAAGTACCCTTTATCTACCCCTTTGTCACCTTTGTCACAGTCTGAAATAAAACCCCCCGAGGTTTTAGTGACGTCTACCACTAACGTCGGTACTTTAATTTTCTGCGAAGGAGGAACCTTCCTTTCAATACTGGTTGGATCTACCGTATAAGTTTTCGTCTCTGTAATGAAACGGTTGTTTCCAGGCAGACCAATTCCGATACTAAAAAGGTCATCAGTGTATACCTGACACTTCTTCCGACTCACGGTTTCTTAACTACGAAAACTTGACACCACAACCTCTTCTGAGAACTCTCAGGGAACCTGACGTTCGTCTAGGTTAGTCGGGTAGGATTTCCACTAGTCAGGACCCACAGGAAACCTTCCTTACTACGACTTCGACTTTGAGGTCATGAAACCGGTGGAGTACACTTCTCAACTGAGTAACCTTTTATGAGACTACGACCCTCCCTAACCCCCGTCCTCCTCTTCCCCCGCTGTCTCCTGCTCTACCGATCTACCGTAGTGATTGAGCTACCTGTACTCAAACTCATTTGAGGTCCTCAACCACTACCTGGTCCTCCGGACCGTACGACGTTAAGTACCCCAGCGTTTCTCAGTCTGTCCTGACTCGCTGACTTGACTTGACTTGACTTATACATCACCCGTATCATCAACCAAAAACCGACAAAGAGAGACGTTTCTAATTAAGAAACAATTTTGATTAACTATGACAGATGGGTTTCAAAACACTATTTAATAAGTCCTTAATTATTAATAAAAATTATTATTGTAATGAACGTATCTCATCCGTGAGTTATTTATACATTATTCACTTAAATTCTACAATGGATTGATTCCTTATCACATAAATAGAACTTTTTATACGGATCCAATTATCCATTTGATCCCGAAGGGTCCACCAAGTTGTCATTTCTTAGCGGACGTCACGTCCTCTGTACCCAAGTTAGGAACCCAGTCCTTCTAAGGGACCTCTTCTTTTATGGTTGGGTGAGGTCACAAGAACGGACCCTTTAGGGTGTCTGTCTCCTCGGACCGTCCGATGTTATGTACCCTAGTGTTTTCTCAGTCTGTGCTGAATCGTCGATTTGTTGTTGTTACCCATATAACAGAAATTAATATTATATATACTCATGTTTCATAAGTGTGACGAAAGTCAAGTCAAGTCAAGTCAAGTCAAGTCAAGGCAGAGAGTCAGTATACACTGAGAAACGCTGAGGTACCTGCCGTCGTGTGGTCGGAAGGGACAGGTTGGTTGAGGGTTTCAAACGAGTTGAGCACAGGTAACACAGTCACTACGGTGTTGGTAGAGTAGGAGACATCAGGGGATGAGAAGGACGGAAGTCAGAAAGGGTCGTAGTTTCAGAAAAAGTCACTTAGTCAAGGAGAGTAGTCCACTGGTTTCATAACCTTGAAGTCGAAGTCGTAGTCAGGAACGTTACTTATAAGTCCTGACTAAAGGAAATCCTGATTGACCAACCTAGAGGAACGTCAGGTTCCCTGTGAGTTCTCAGAAGAGGTTGTAGTGTTAAGTTTTCGTAGTTAAGGAGTCGCAAGTCGAAAAAATATCAGGTTTAGAGTGTAGGTATGTACTGATGACCTTTTTGGTATCGAAACCGATCTACCTGGAAACAGTCGTTTCATTACGGAGACGAAAAATTATACGACAGTGTGACTAAATCAGAGATCATTTTAACTATTATGTAAAAATAATCGATATTATTAATTTCCTCGACACTTTATAAAAAACGTTGTTTCTTAGTTACAATCAACTCTTGGTATCTGGTTTAATACTAAAATGGTGAATGAGACAAGTACCAGAACCTTTTAATGGACTTCTCCGACTTAAGACCGAAAAAAAAACTTTACGGGTAGAGTTTTCTTAGATTTTTATCTTATAAAATTTTAATGTATAGTTCAAAATTCGGTTGAGGATTGTATATCATACGAGAATTATTATAATCAATTTAGGATAAAGGTACACAGTTTTCATCCTAAGTCGAACTCTGAAAGTCAAGTATTAAATGTTTTATTAAGACACTTAGGAGTACTAGTATAAGTGTTAACGGTTCAGGATGGGTAATAATGGTGATCACCTTACGAGACATTTACGTCTGTCATTCACTTTAACTAATCAAAATATTCTTCTTCTTTAAATATAAAAAATTAAATTATTTTATTACACTTTAGACATCAATATCTTAATAGTTATTTTGTTTAGAGAAACACAACCTTAAATAGATGTTCTCCCTGTTATACCAGAGTAAATTGCTCCCTTTTTCTCTGTAAATTTTTTTTGAGTAAAATGTTATGTGATGAACCTGTGTACATTAAGAATGTTTTGTCAAAACTACTGTATCGGTTTACTCAAGTTTTGTACACTTAATCTAAAAGGAATTTTTTAACGTATACCAAATTTTTATTTATTTCCCCCTTTTATGACCAATGTTACTCGAACCTGAAATAATTTACAGTTTATAAAATTTTATTAAACACTGTAAACATTTGAATCTTCTAACACATGAGTGACTTTTTACAAAAACACGACAAGGGTATGTACAAATTTAATGAAGTAAAAATGGAGTCAGAGTTAGTAAGGGTAAACTAAATTCGGAATTCTGTATATTAAGATATTTAAAGATTAAGTAACTACAAAAGTTTATCGATACTTTTTTCAAATCTCGAGTCAAAAAGAAAGGGGTAAAGCCATCGATTTTCACTCTTTTTAGTATTGTCTTTCACGACGATCTTATTTTAATTTACTGTTGTTCGTCTTTCTTACGAAACCGAACGTTTCTCAAAACTGACCTACTTTCTCGGGTTACGTGTCGGGTCTTAGTACCGACGAAAATGACGTAGTTTGTAAAGAATCTTAATTGGGTTCGACATGCCATACGGGTGGGCGGTACGAGACGAGGAGACGTCAGGATATTATCCACCGACCAAACGGTTTGTGTTCCTCGAAATCGGTGTATCATGAGTATAAGGTTTTCGTCTTGTCGATCACGGTGTGTTTTACAAGTCGAACCCTTCGTGACCCGTTAAACCTGTGCGACCGGACTTAAATTCTACTTTCACTTTCACAATCAGCGAGTCAGTGTAGGTCGAGAAAACACTGGCGTACCTGTTATCGGACGGTCCAAGAAGACAAGAACCTTAGGAGACCCGTTCTTATGACCTCACCCATCGGTAAAGGAAGAGGTCCCCTAAAAGGGCTGGGTCCCTAGCTTACGTCCAGAGGACGTAACGTCCGTCTAAGGAATGGTAGACTCGGTGTCCCTTCAGGAGTTAAATTCTGTCGGAAAACATTTGTTCAAGTAGACATGTAAAAGAAGATCTAAGATGTATATGCGTTACAGTATACTCAGACACAGACCGAATGAAGTGAAGTATACTGTTAGAGTTCCAGGTAGATATAACGATGTTTACCGTAATAAAGTAAGGAAAGAAATACCGACTCCTTATAAAGTAACGTACATACATGGCGTAGAAGAAATAGATAAGGAGACAACTGTCTATAAATCCAACGAAGGTACAGGACCGATAATACGTTTTGTATTTATCTCAGTGTTTACATCTTTTATTTGTACCAATGGTCCCCCCTTTACCCTCTCCCTTCCCTCTCCCCTACCTTTCACCCTTATGACCCGAACTGTTTATGTACGACGATATATTTTCATCTATTGATTATTTCTGGATGAGACGTTGGGTCCCTCGAGATGAGTCATGAGACATTACTGGATATACCCCTTTCTTGTATTTTACTTCACCTTTATACGTGTACACATTGACTAAGTGGGGTAACATATCGTCTTTGATTATGTTGTAACATTCAATTGAGATGCGGTTATTTTATAAAAATTTGTTTTACTTTGTATGAAAAATTTTCTAACGAAAAACTTCAATAGAATTCCACATGAACCAATTCAAGGTCAATACTAAACGTCAGAGACCAAAACTTTTCCTTTTGAATAAATATTACTAAGTGTGACAATTATAATTGTAAACCCTCTTCAAACCACTGTTAACGATAAAGAGTTGAGTCTTTACATATAGTTAGAGGGTTATCTCTTGTAATGTTCTATAACTCACTTTGAAAATAAAAGGATCTTAGGTCCAGATCCGGGTATCAATTCTTCTCATTCCGGACCGATGGGGTAGAAGATTCTAGACGTTCGGACACTAGAAGGATCTCCCGAATGATTCCCTACGATTAAGTCTTTCTACTGAAATGTTACTTGGGGATGAAGGGTGTGTACGTGTACTTTATATTCTTCTTTTGACTCCGACTACCTCCAGTCGACCCGTCACCCTGACTCCTCTCTCCTCCGGACATAGAAACCTTTAGTAAGAAAGACGGGACACTGATTCCCTTCGGTTCATAGGAAACAGGTTTCACTTTTTTTTTCTTCTGTCGTTGGAGTCAACTTAGGAACCGGTTTTCAGAACTTTTTGTTTCTTTTCTGTTTTGCCATCTCCTTACCCCTAAAGAGAGAGTTTCTCTATTCAAGTTCCCTAGGGGTGACCAGTTGTCCAGGTTTATGACCAGAGTCTTGTACCTAGTGAATCGCTGTCCTTCTTTGTGTCCCGAGGTAGTCGACCCTATTAGGTCTTCTGTACTTGTTTGGAGTGATCTTTAGTGGTCACGGACCCCTACGACGAACCTCCACGTGTAACCTTGGGGTAGGTTCGGTTTGTGGACCTGTTATTTAAGTTGTCGTAGTTTGGGTCCTCTCGTGGGTTTGAGGAGTTTAGTCTTAGTTTAGTTTAGTAAACGGAAAAGAAGACATGGAGGAGGTCGAGAGGTGGAGGGATCAGGGTAGGATCGGACGTGACCCAAATCCTTTTCTAGAAAATTCGTTTCTCAACTAGTTTCAAAAATGGTTCTACTCTGATAGGATTATTATAGATTTTTATCGACTCTTCAATGTCTTAGACCGAATTCTATAGAATTCTCAAAAATCAGCCGTTCTTTACACACATCGTACAATACCCCCATCCACAGTACCCGTCCCTCTCCACCTCTTCATAGAGGTAAATATGAGTTTACTGAACCTGAGAAGGGTTTTCAAATTATAATTACTTAAACGGAACTAAAGTACTAATTGTTTAACCTTTTTTTCTTCTTAATTAGTTCTCTCGAAGGGACCATCGGGTCATCAATTCTTAGGTGGACGATTACGTCCCCTGCTAGGGACCGGGATGATTCGGTTCACGGTGGTGATGCCTTCGGGTACTTGGATCTCAGACACAAGACGTTACTCTTCGGTGGAGTCACTCTCCGGTGGAGTCACTCTCCGGTGGAGTCGCTCTTCGGTGCAGTCGCTCTTCGGTGGAGTCGCTCTTCGGTGGAGTCGCTCTTCGGTGGAGTCGCTCTTCGGTGGAGTCACTCTTCGGGTACTTGATGTCACTTCTCATCTGGGACGAGAGACGTTGATCTCTTTAGGGTGTGTGTCGTTGTTTCTGGGTCGTTTCGGTATTTCATTATCTATTTATTTATTAAAAAACTTTTTTTTAGTTCCTTGGGAGTTTAAAATCCGACGTAATTTTAGTGGATAAAGACAATAAATTTGACGTCAAGGGGTTCTGGGTGGGATGTGCGTCTCTAGGTTGAGTCACCGAGACATCGTTCTGGAGTTCTAGACGGGAAAATTAATAAATCACGATATTTTAAGATAAATCGTGACAAAAGTGATGTAGTACGTTTAAAACTATTCAACATTGAAGTAAAAGTAAATCAAGTTTTATAAAAATAAAAGACTTCAAAGAAAAGAAAACTGTACACAATAAATCTTCACACAACAAATCTAGTAGGGGCAACTGGTCGGGGTTCGTAGGACATAGGACATAACTTGTATCTGACCACTATACCCCACCCTCCACCCTCCCCCCAAGTCCTAACCCTTGAGTACATGTGGGCACCGACTAAGTACAGTTACATACCGTTTTGGTTATGTCATAACGTTCCGTTTTATTTCATTTTTTTATTTTTATTTTATTTTCGTTTTTGTTATTATTTCATGTAAAGTCGGTGTCCCCCCCTTTTTCACACAAAAAATTAGAAGTCGATAAAAAAGGAAGCCAATAAATAGAAATCAAATCTAAGCAGTACCAGACTCTTGTATGTAACATACTAAAGGTGAGAAAATTTAAACAATTTCATCCAAAATACCGGGTCTTACACTAGACCGGGTCATTCGCAAGGTACACTCGAACACTTCTTACACATAAGACGATGACGACCTACTTCTTTAGATATATACAGTTAACAGAGGTCAGCTAACTACCATAACTCAAGTTAAGACAGGAATAACTAAAAGACAGACGGCCTAGATAAATACTGTCTCCCCGTAACTTCAGAGGTAAATACTAATCCTTATCTCCTAAGTAGATGAAGAGACGTCAAGATAGTCAAAACAGAAGAACCTCTTAGCTGGGGAAATAGTGATACATTACGAGAGACAAGAGACAGAGACTATCAAAAGGTAAGAGACTTTCTGTTGAACTAATGCTTGGTCGATTAGGTCTCGTTGTGTCAACCTCTTTGTGACCGACAGAATCAAAAGATACGTTAAACAATGTCGGTGTTTGAAATTTGTTGTGTTTACACAATAGATTGACTTGACTTGACTGTTAGGTTACATCCAAAGTGACCCGATTTTAGTCCCACAGAGGTTCCGATATAAGGAAGAATCTTCGAGATTCTCTTTTAGGTAAAGGAACGGAAAATGTCAAAGACGGGTATGGTCCCTTTCCTAGGTACACTAGTCTGACATGAGTGAGTCTGTTAACTTCTATTAGAGAAAGGACTTTTAGGAAATTAAATTAGTGTAGACGTTTCAGGGAAACGGTTTAATCCATTATGTAAGTGTGAAAATCCTTAATGTTACACTTGGAAAGCCATTTCGGCATTAACACGGATGGTGCGACCGGATTAGTATAAACAAGACAATAAATTTTTTTGTAAAAGTTTTCTTACAACTACTGGGAACTGGTAAAAAGTTACACACTGTAGTCTTTTTATCGAGAGTAAAGAGTGGGTCCTTACCGTAAAATTGTTTCGTGGTCCTATACTATTATTAAAACAACTATCACTATTGTAAAAAGTCGGAAGTTCGGATCGGTCTTGACCAATACCAATGACCTTAACTTGTGTAGAAGGTAATCTTTCCCACGACTAAAACTGTCTTGTCATTTAAGTCGGGACTTCTCCATAACTACTCTGGACCTTTTACAACTAATAAGTCCTGACGTCACCGATGGTGAACCGACAAACCTTCTAGATCGTCTTTCGGAGATTAGATCTCTCTTGTCCTCTTCGACCTGGACTCTGCTTAGGTCGAGTCCTCGAGTTCCCTCCCCGAATATAGTTTACACGAGGTCCTGTGTCCCTTGATAAAACTCCAAAGGTCTGTTGGGGAGAAACACAATTTCGTAGTGATTTGTCGTATATGTTCAAATTTTTTTGAGATGAGACAATTCGTGTATTCTGAACCTCTCAATTCCTCGACAAGTCAGTAAGGTATAATTTAATAATTCATGGTTGTAAACAATTAATAAAAGGAATTTCCCCGTCATTTACTTAATTCACAACAGAAATTCCAGTCTGAGGAATTCAAATTGACCCGAGGTGGTGAACGGATTGAAGAGACACGGACCATAGGGGTAGATATTTTATCTTATTATCATGAATTAAATATCTCCCGAAGGGTCCACCACGATCACCATTTCTTGAGTGGACGGTCACTCTGCACCCAAACTAGGGACCTGGGTCTTCTGAGGGACCTCCTCCTGTACCGTTGGGTGAGGTCATAAAAACGGATCTCTTAGGGCACCTGTCTCCTCGTACCGTCCGACGTCAGGTATCCCAGTGTGTCTCAACTTGTGTTGATTTCGCTGAATCGTCAGTACGTAAAAATATCTGAAATATCTCAATAGTCCATCTTACAAGTCTTCTACAAACTCTATTTCACTCCTGAATTCTTTACAATCGAAAGTACTGACTAATCTACTGGTCGGTGCGTGGTCCCTGTGTTTGATTCCTTCTACGTTAGAACACGAGTTCCTCGAGTGTCATACCATTTATGTGTCTACTGCCGTTGTTCCGTCGGACGATTCGCGGTATATCTCCGTCATGGATCCTCTTGTAGTTTGTCTTTGGACTAAGTCACACCTGCCCCCAGTCTCTACCAAAGGGTCTTCGGGCTCGGTGTAGAGTCTACTCGAAACGATTTCTTACTTTCCCCAAAGGGTCACTTTTATTGTATATCTTTTCGTTTCTCCACACATAAGTCCTACGGTGTTTCTCCCATCTCCTGTTCCTTGTTTAAGTGGTACCTTAACCCAAAACTTTCTTAAAATATTCTTCCTTTTCCGTTAAACTGGCACGCTCCGGTTGTCTATGGGTGTTCTCTTGTCAACTCCTCAGGGATCTGTTCGAGGTAAACTAAAAAAAGACCGTTTGTGAAGTTAAAGTCCCGGTATCACATTTACACACGTACACACTCGTAACACACACTGACACTGTCTCCTTCTTTGTCGACACCCCTCCTGTGAGACAAAAGACTTCAAGACCTTTAATGGATGATTCTTTAACTGATTTGACTTAAGTATTACAGACATTAAAAAGAAGGGTCCTGTATAACTATATGAACCCTTTTGTACCTTTCTTCCAGTTATCTGTAAAAAAATTTTTCGTCTTCTTACACTAAAATAATAACTCAATTATCTTATGTAGTATGTATATTATTCTTCGATTTAAACTTGAGAAAGAAAAGGGTTGAAGACACCTTTTGGGTTTTGACTTTTATTTCCTACAATTTCCGAGTATGGAAGATCTTTTTACTCGGTCCGGTAGATAATGTCGATTACTGTAGGGGGTTTACATCTATTTGTGGGTGTAGTTCCTCTGTGCATTCGCCACTACTTCTCAAACCTTCATGATGGAAAGAATTTCTTTCAACAATCACACAATACCAAAAAGGGAAGAAGGAGTATAAAAAGGAAAAGACATTTGGTTCACTCCTTCCCTGAGTCTTAGTGAGTTTTTTGAATTGGACACTGGAGTTCTCAAAGTCCGTGTCTCAGACCACACCGTGTAGGAGGACTTTTCAGATCACTCCGTGACCGACCTCGTATAACCAAGAGAATCTTTACCTGTGACGGGTTTTTCCGGTCAATCTTCCCATTCGACTAGGGATCTCCTCAGACACTCCCACTTTGTGGTTTTCGGTCTGCGATTCCCTTCAACCTTCGGCGTCTTTCTCTCTCCGTCCGAGCGGTACAGTCCCTCGAAGACCGATCTCTGTGGCGTCGATTTCGTGGGTGTTCCGTTCTACCCCTCAGTCTTCCTCGGGACCGTCCCAATGTCGACACGGGACCCCTTCTGGGAGTCGGGAAGAGGGGGAGTTGAGTCGGACCCTACTCGGCGTCGGACACGCCGTTGGTCCCTTCTGTTCTTGACTTACCCTTTTGTCACTTCTTCTGTGGTCCTCATGGAGACGAAGACTGGTTCTTCCCTGACTTCAATCGGAGGGTAAACTTTGTCGATTTTGGACCTGTTTTACGTGTTTTAGGTCAAAGTCTGTAACTTGAAACCCGACGTGTCCTGTCACTAGGGGTTCTCCTCCCTCCGCCATGGGTGCATACTGGATAGAACGATAGACCTCTCTCAAAGGTCCGGTGTCTCGTCCCTCTCCCTGGGTCCATCTCAGGGCGTCCACGGTTCTCACTCTTCCGTCTCGTCTGTAGACGTTCCGGGTCCCTCGATCGTAAGTTTCGGTCTGACACCCTCTCCTCTGTCGGTGTGTTTCAGGAGTTCCCGACTCTACTCACGACTAGTCGTACTCACGTACACACGCACACGTACACTCACCTTTGATGGGTTTCACCCGTTTGACGGTAGGTTTTCGTCGTCTCTCTTGTTGGGGATTCTGAGTGTGCAAACTTCACCAGACGCGACAGTGGTCCGTCTCACCTTTTGAAGCATTGAGTGTCGTAACAGAGGAGTCTTTACCTCGTTTTCACCGGGATCTGGTTCCCGACAGGACCAAGACGGATTGTTTCGCAAGCAACGTTTGTTCGGAGTCTTCCGAGTTTCACAGCGGTACATTGTCGAGAGGGATAGGTTTATCCTTCCGTCTTCGTCTTAAATCCTACCGTTATTCTGGCGAACGGACCCTTGTCAACGGAAGGATAAAAGTCTTTACTATTTTCATGCTTTTGTTATTTTATTTTTCATAGACAATGAAACTCCATCTTTTACCTACCAATGTATTTATAGACAGACAGTAACACGACATAACTACCGTTCTCGAAAACGTCGGGAGAACCTGGTACTCCTACTCTTTGTGTTGTCCCTGTCGACAGGGTGTCCGACTTTACTTAGACCCAAAGTCTTGAGTCCGACACCACCGTAACACTGTCCTGTCGTCGATGCCTGTCGGTTGACGGAGACCTAAACTAAAAGAACATAAGTTCTGATACGATAAAACATTAGATACTGTGTGTGTCGACTTTGATGGGGACTGATTATGTTAAGAGTCTTCGATCTCATAGGTCGGTTCCTTGTTTCGTATGTAAACTTCTTGTTTAGAAGTAAGGATGCTTCTAAGAAAACCCTCACATTTGTGTAATCAATTGTTTATAAGGACTCATTGACGTCGAATTTGTGTAAACAATTACACATAAAGACTCCTTATTATTGAGTTATATGAAATTTAAAAATTGTTCAAAAACATTTCTCAAAATCTTTCAATAACGACATAAATATCTTACAATATCGTTTGTGTCACTCTATCCTTCAATTCTTTGGACCCGAACTTAGGTGGAGTCGGAGGATTCCCGACATACGTGAACTCACCAAGACAAAGAGGATATTAACTCCGTCCGTGTGATTTTTCAGACCGAAAATTTACTTTCTAAAACTAATAGAGTAAACTAGTAGGGGTTTCATGAAACCCCCCTACGGAGTTATGAAACTCTGTCACCCGAGACATAAGTCACATTTCATATCTTGCGAGTTTGTCTTCACAAAATTTTGTCATAGGAGTTTCTCTACGGTAAATCGTGGTTAGATATATACATGAAAACCCCACCCTCCCTCCAAGTTTTCCTTCTTCTTTTACATATGGATGCCGACTAAGTACAAATACATACCGTCTTTGGTTGCTCCATAACATTTCTTTAATAGGAGGTTAATTTTTATTTATTTATTGATACACGAAAATTGATGTAATCAGTTAGTCCAAGTGTCTCAGGTTCTGAAATTCTTTTTACCGTTTTTTTTCTTTTTTCTCTCTCTCTCTCTCTCTCTTGAACTCACGTCAATCTGGGTGAAGTATGTTACACTTGACTTATGGAATATAATAAATTATCAACTAAGATTAGCTTTCTCATATGTCCTCCGAGAACAGGTGTAGTTTGAGGGAAAGACCCCGTCGTCACACTTCCCACTCTAAAGACAAGATCAGGTCGGTCTAAAGAGAGGGTCCGGCATACCTTGACACGGAGGTCCGACGAAACAGGAGAGGGACGAGACTAGTCCGGAAACGAAAGTGACGGAACTAATAAGAGACGTGCCAAGAACTACACGGAGTGTTTAAGAGTTGGAAGTGAAATTTATGGTCTAGAAATGGTTCATTATTAAAGGAATCTACACTCGGTGAGACAACATCTGAGACGAAAAGTAACATTAAAACACTTGAGGAACAAAAGAGACGGTGAGAGAGAAATAATGACAGGAGAAATGGAGTCGTAGACACTGGGGCATGTGTTAGTCGTGGGAAATAACTCAAAGTCACTATCTTAATATTTTGTATAAACAGCACACTCTTTAGTCAATGAATGTCATTTGATTTCGACCGAAGGCAAGTAACGGATGGTGATGTTGGGAAAGACACATCGGTGCCCCTCGTAGGGGGACCCTCGTCACTACGGTCCCAAAATGCCTGATTGACGAATCACTCGTTGTGATACACCTGGGACAGTCATGATCGGTTAGCCTTAGTAAATTGAAGTATATTTCAATTTTAAATTTTAATAAATAATTTAATTTTTGGTACGTAAATAGACATAGGATCCGGTTTAATAGTAGGGATCGAAGTATAGGGTCAACCTGTCGGTTTACTCAGGACAAGAGTTGAATCCGGGTCCTCGTTTTCAGTTCTTTCCTCTTTCCAGTCAGAACACAGGGAGGAGTGACGGAGAAGAGAGACTAAAGGGGTTCATCGACTTACAGAGGGATCGGACTGTTATAGTTCCTCAGTTTCGACTGTCATAATGTTCGTATAAGGTGGGACGTCTTAAGTTTCAACTTGGTGTCACCAGTTTAAAAAAAAGGGGACTTAGTCTGAACTTTAAGTAAGATCCTGAGTAAAGTGTTATTCTTTTTCTAATTAGTAGAGTGTAAAAAATTTTCCGTTGACTACATTAGTAAATTTCGTACAAGACGTATGTGTGTACCTTTTTTGTCTACAACTTATACTAGAGAGTTCTATTTATTTACAGTTCTTAAAAGGAGAATCGTAAACTATCGATACTCTTAAGAATTCCATGTCTTACATGATACGATGAGAATTAGGATGTACATACAAGTTGATAGTGGTAAACGGTTTACTTCATATCAATAAATACAAACTACTCAAGGTTGTTACATAACAAAGTAAGACACTAAAAGACCTATCACACACGTAACATTTTAATTTCTAACAGAGACGAAGTGTTCTACATTAAGTCCAAAGAATATTAAAGATATTTCTGTTCTATACATTTACAATTATTCTCATTTTATTTTAATCTGACCTATTAAACATCATAATAGGTGATCATAAAATAGATCAGACGATTTGAACTGTAGGTAAGTTTCTCTCAAAATGGAATTTCTATCTGTTTTTAAGTTTTAAAAACAAAGTACCTATGACCATCGGAAGAGGATAGGAACTCCACACGTTATCATATTAATTGTACATCACACTTCACTTCCACATAGTTGACGAATATTTTCTCGTACGTCTGTAATGTGTTTTGATCCGTCGTCGCGGTCAACGGACTTGTAAGATTCACAAATTAACGAATTCTATTGACTTTTGTTTTATTTTAAAATATAAAAGTTTAAATCAATCACTGTTTCAATTATCTGAGACCAGTACCTATGATATAGACACACACAAGTTAGGGAATCAGCACAGATTGAGAAACACTAGGGTTCCTAATATCGGGTGGTCCGAAGAGACAGACACCTTAAAAGGTCCGCTCTTATGACCTCACTCGACGGTAAAGGAAGAGGTCCCCCAGAAGGACTGAGTCCCTAGTTTGGACACAGAGAACGAGGAGAACGTGACCGTCCACCTAAGAAATGATGACACGATGGACCCTTCGGGTCTACGATACGGGTCCGAGGATAACAAGTTTCTTGTAAGGAGTTTACTTATGTAAGGATTTTGATATAAATTAAATTATAAAAGACTACTAACATTACCGTTGAATCGCAGTCGACTGTAAAATCACTGTAGTAACACTTGAAACTAATGACAACATATCATGAGATCTTTTGTGACACTACAATTGTAAATACAAGTTTCACGATTAAATCTAGAGACTATTTCTGTTTAAACAGTATAATAGAGTTCTTCTCATTGTTAAATAAGACTAAATCGTAGTTGTGTATTAAAGAGTTACCGTGGGGTGAGGTCACGAGAACGGACCTTTTGGGGTACCTGCCTCTTCGGACCCCCCGACGTCAGGTACCCCAACGCTTCTCAACCTGTGGTGACTCACTGAAGGGAAAGTGAAAAATGAAAGTACGTAACCTCTTCCTTTACCGTTGGGTGAGGTCACAAGAACGGACCTCTTAGGGTCTCTTCCCCCTGGGACCACCCGACGGTAGATGCCCCAGTGTGTCTCAGCCTGTGTTGACTTCGCTGAATCGTCGTCGTCGTCGTCTCATATTCTCGGGTAAATCTCACAGTGAACAATAGATTGTTACATTTTGATGTTTTAGTGAAACGAACTTGTGTAGTCTGTCGACCGTAACGTCCTATTGGGTAGTTGGACTTTAGGGTTTTACCCCTCGGGAGTGGTTCCTCTCACCCCTTTTTTGTACCAGTGTGGACACCGTCTTGTCCCCTCCTTTTACTCCAAAGGTAAGTTCACCCACTTTTTTTTTATCGTAAGCACACGTGAAGAACCTCTCGTCTCTCTCGACGTGTGTGTCCCGTCAGGGGTGTGTGAAAGTCCGAAATAAATCGTCTACAAGTTGACTCTGAGGGTTCTTTATGACCTCCGTCCCGTCCTTCTAAGGGAGACCTCCTCTCCTGATCGGTGGTCACAATCTTCCGTCCCTCGGGACTAGGACATAATCTGGGAAGAAAGTTTTCCGAGTCTGAAGACCATCTTCATGTCATTTGTGACAGTGGAAGTCGTCTGGAACAAAGGACTTTTCTGTCTTCTTTTATGGAGATGGGGACCCCTACATGCCCTGTCCTTCATCAGGACTCAGTCCTAAGAAGTCCTCACTATAATCTCACGAGGACGGTGAGTCGATCCCGTTCTTTTGGACGAGTTGGGAACGGGGTCTATGTTCTTCTTTTAACCGACGAACGGCACTCCTCCTTCTAGTGACTCTTTTGAGGTGAGATTCTCAGACTCAGTGTCGTTACGTGTACTCGGGTTCACACCCGGTCTTGTGATCTCCTGGTAGACCGGGACGGGAGATGGTCAGATTCTTTGAAACTCATCATTCGGTGTGGTCGGATGGTAAACCCCTTCACGTCCTGGTTCCTCGTCCGTCTTTCCTGTCGATGTTCAATTCCCGACTTCCGTTTCTGACTTTATTTGGAAGTCCGTGGTCTAGAAGCTAGATTCGTGTCCTGTTTAATCTTATTAAACTGTAGGACTTCTATTGGTGTCGTTGATATTGGTTTGGGTCAAAGAGATGTAATTGAGGATATTACTCCTAGATGTGTTTCTACCGCCTCCTTATCCTGCCCTTCTGGTGAAAGAGGGAGTGCTTAAGGAGTTTTCTTGTAAAGTTGCGGCTCGTTTGAAGTGTTTTGTTGAAGACATCCGACCGTCTCCTGTAGTCCGTTGGTCTTTTCGTCTAGTAACAGAAGTTTTTGTCNGAGATGTAATTGAGGATATTACTTTAATTTAATCTTTGGTTTTTGTTTATATACACATTCTAGGGACTTATGTACTTTTAGTTTGTTTTTTCAAGGTTTATTGGGTATTCAGTCTTTTCCCCTGAGGTCTCTTTCGATCTCTGATGGAATGTAACTTACTTTTACATTTTTGTTGTATAGTTTTAAACACTCTACAACGATTTTGTCGTAGGTCAACGATAGGTTCGAAGGTGATAATTTTTTTTAAATTTCTTTTTTAAATTGACTCTCGTTAGTATGTTTCTTTTATTGTTTTTCACCTCGTAATATCCCTTTTATAGTTACTCTGGTTTTTGACTAAAGGACTTTTTTTAGTTATTTTAAATATTTAAAGAGTGGTCTTACTGGTCCAGTTTCTCTCTTTTCTATTCATTGTTTACAGTACTTACTTTCTCCTGTGTAATGATGTCCGGGGCATTTGAACAATTTTCTATTATTCCTTAAAATGGTTCTTTTGGAGATACGGGTGTTTGTTGAATCTATTTTACCTGTTTAAGGAACTTTCTGTGGTTGAAGGTTTTCAAATGAGGTTTTCATGAGGGATCTGAAAACAGGGTATACATGATTTCTTAAACTTAAGTATATATTTATAGACGTTTGTTTCTTTTAAAGACCAGGTCCATTGAAGTAACCATTTACGATAGTTTGTAAATTCCCTCTTTTGGATACTGAATTTTTTTTTAAAAGGGTCTAATGTCTCCTCCTATCTTGTGAAGAGTTGAGTAAAATACTTCTATCTTAATGGGACTGTTGTTATGATCCTTTTTTTTTTTTCTATATATATATATATATATATATATGTGTACGACGACGACGACGGCGACGACGATTCAGTGAAGTCAGCGCAGGCTGAGACACGCTGGGGTATCTGCCGTCGGGTCGTCCGAGGGGGTAGGGACCCTAAGAGGTCCGTTCTTGTGACCTCACCCAACGGTAAAGGAAGAGGTTACGTACTTTCACTTTTCACTTCGGTAAGTCAGCACAGGCTAAGAATCGCTGGGGTACCTGACGTCGGATGGTCCGAGGAGGTAGGAACCCTAAAAGGTCCGTTCTCATGACCTCACCCGACGGTAACGGAAGAAGGTATATATATATATATATATATACGTTTGTTTTAATCTCTTCCGATAGAGAGGTACTTGTAGGTATTTTTCTCAGAGTTATTTTACCTTCGTTTCGTTTAGGTCGTTATAAAATTTTTACTTGTTTGGAGTACTAGTCATTCCAAATAGATCCGTGACGTTCTGACTAAATTATAAGTTTTTTTTAGGTTAGTCTGTTATATTAAGTGGTATAGTTGTTTGATTCTTCTTTTTAACATACCAGTAGAGTTAACGACGTAAATTTTTTTTAAATTGTTTTAGGTTGTCTAAAAAGATTAATTTTTCTTTTTTTTTGGAGAGTCATTTGATTCATGTCTTACTTTCAAAGAATTATACTATTCGTTGTAGATCTTTTTATCGATGACGTTGTAGTGTCAGTCACCAATTTCTGTTAATAAAGGAGGATTCTAGTTCTTGTTCTGTTCACATAAACAAGAGTGGTTACTATAAATTGTAGTATGACCTACGTGATCTGTTACGTTTATTCTTTTCTTTTCGTTTAATTTTAGGTCATTTAATCTCTCCTTTTTTTTTTGGGGTAGAAATAAGTATCCGGTGTAATAATAATAAAATCAGGTAAACGAGACACCTAAAATTTGGTTTATGGTCTCTGACCCACCGAATACTTGGTGGGTCACCAATATTTTTAATGTAAAAAAGGGTATCAAGACCCCCGACTTTAAGTTCTACTCCCACGACGGTACCCATTCACTCTCGAGAGAAGGTCCATTTTTGAAAGACATAGGAAGGTCCCACTTTCCCCGACCTCTCGAGAGATCTCAGAGAAAATATTCTCGTGATTAGGGTGAGTTCCCCTAAGATGGGAGTATTGAATTAGTGAAGGGATTTCGGGATCAAGGATAATAGTAGAGGACACCCTCAATACCCCGAAGGGACCACCGAGTCTGTCGTTTCTTAGACGGACGTTTACGTCCTCTGGGTTCAAGTTAGGGACCCGACCCTTCTAGGGGACCTCTTCCCTTACCGACGACGATGATTCAGTGAAGTCAACACAGGCTGAGACACACTGGGGTATCTGCCGTCGGGTGGTCCGAGGGGGCAGGGACCCTAAGAGGTCCGATGGGTGAGGTATAAGAACGGACCTCTTAGGGTACCTGTCTCCTCGGACCACTCGATGTCAGACACCCCGGGGTTTTCTCAGTCTGTGTTGACTCGTTGATTGAGAACCCTCAATACTAATTTTGTACACTTAAAAATTCCCTATGTTACAAAGTTTGATTTTGTTAATAAATGTCTATTTTAGGGGGATTTAGACGTTTTGACGATTTTCACTACACTCAGATCTTTCAAATATACCATATTTTGTTCTTATGTTTTTAAGTTGACATAAAGATATACGATCCTTTCTTGTTAATCTTTAATTTGAAAAATTTGTGGTTATGTCATATGATTGTGTATATATACCTTAAATCTTTCTACCGTTACTGCTGGGACATACGTTCTGTCCTTTTTTCTGTGTCTACACATTTTGCCTGAAAACCTGAGTCTCCCTCTCCCTCTCCCACCCTACTAAACCCTCTTACCCTTAGATTGTACATATGATAGTACATTCTTAACTTAGCGGTCAGATACAGACTGCGTCCTATGTCGTACGAACCCCGACCACGTACCCCTACTGGGTCTCTCTACAATACCCCTCCCTCCACCCTCCCCCCAAGTACAAACCCTTGCGTACATTCTTAATTTCTAAAATTTTAATTTTTTTTATTTTTTGATTTTTTAATTTAATTTTTTTCATATATTATCGTAGTTTTTCGTACTTAATAAATCCATATTTGGATTTTTTATTACGTTCTAGATACACGACTTTTACTGTTTTATGACTTTTTTAAAATTTCTAGATGTACTTTTACTTCCCTATATGATATAAGTATTAACTTTAAGGTATAACACTTCTAAAGTTAATAGAAATTTGACTGGTATGTAAAGTATGTTAAGGTTAGTTTAGGACCTCCCTATAAAATTATGTTTAAATGTTCGACTTAAATTTTACTTGTATTTTTCCGTTTATCTACATCCTTTTAGGATGTATATATCAGTTGACTCAAAACTATGTACACATTTCCGTAAAGTCACCTCCTTTCTTTCAGAAAAGTTATTGACCATGACTTATAGGTGTACGTTTTTTTTTTTCTTTTGGTGTTTTGAAACTGAGTGTAAAGTGTGGAAATGTTTTTTAAGTTTTGGCTAGTATCTGACTTTACATTTTGTTTTCGTCTTTTTAAAACATTATAGTCCTCTCTAACGAATCTGTGTTCCGGTTTTCGTACTAGATATTTGTTTTTAACTATTTCACCTGAAGTAGGTTTAATTTATATAGACGAAACGTTTTCTTTGATTGTCTTACTTACGACATACTTGTCTTTCATCTAGTCTCAAACGGTTCTCGACTCTCATCCTTTTTAAAGACCGATGTTCCCCGGACTCAATTAAAGTCCCCACAACCTTTGGAAGATAGGGAACTAAAAAGATCACATACATATGGACATACGTAAACAGTTTTCAGTATCCTGATATGTCGATTTTCACTTAAAATGATATATATTCCATTTATTTATCGTATATATTAATATACATTTGAAATTATATAAAACGATAGGAATACAAAAGGACTCTACTTAGGTCTTTTTATGAAAAAGAGAGGTTCTTTTAGTCGTCCGTGTCGTACCTAAACTGTTTCAAAACTATTCATCTGGACTTTCCAACAACGACTTGCTTTTCTGCGGTCCTAAGAGCCGGAGGTCTCCTCTTCTTAAGTTAGACCCCGGTCTCTGCTCCGAACTAGCGAGTCTCGAAGCCACATTATTTCAAAATAATTGCATATTTCCTCTATCTCTTTCGAAGACTGTATCCGTAGTCTTCCCCCGTCTTTCTCACGGGGGACGATCCGAAGTCGACCTACAATATGTCAGTGACGACGACGACGACGACGACGACGATTCAGCGAAGTCAGCACAGGCTGAGACACGCTGGGGTATCTACCGTCGGGTAGTCTGAGGTGGTAAGGACCCTAAGAGGTCCGTTCTTGTGACCTCACCCGACGGTAAAGGAAGAGGTTACGTACTTTCACTTTTCACTTTCACTTCCGCGAGTGACTCAAACAGTTCATCCAAGACTCAGTAATCCGTCTCGGCTGAACTTCTATTCTCAAACCCCATTTTCATATCATGTAATTGTATCGAATTCTGTTTGTAAAGGTATTCTTTTTACGTAACCAATAGAGTGCCAAACTCTTATCAATTGAAGTCCACTTTAGTCCACAGTAATACCGTTGTGTCATAAAATTCTCTTTGGAGGAAAATTTAAACATATCTCATCCTTTTTTTAAGCGATTAAACAAAGGAGGACGGCGAATTCTCTCTAATTTTTACAGACTGTGAACGTCCGATAAAGAAGGAAAACCTCTGGGGACCGGAAGGACGGATAATGGGAGACTCTGGTTACCTGATCTTACGACGACGACGATTCAGTGAAGTCAGCGCAGGCTGAGACACGCTGGGGTGTCTACCGTCGGGTGGTCCGAGGTGGCAGGGACCCTAAGAGGTCCGTTCTTGTGACCTCACCCAACGGTAAAGGAAGAGGTTACGTACTTTCACTTTTCACTTTCAGCGAGTCAGCACGGACTGAGAATCGCTGGGGTACCTGACGTCGGGTGGTCCGAGGAGGTAGGTACCCTAAAAGGTCCGTTCTCATGACCTCACCCCACGGTAACGGAAGAGGTTACCTGATCTCATTTCTCAGTATTTTTTCTGGGGGTGTATATACCTTTGTACCAAATACTATTTCCACCGTAACGTCTCGTCACGTATTTCGGAAATAAATCATTTACTACATCACTGTTAGACTGTAGGTGTCCCTTTTTCTCTCTAAATTGAGGATGAAGTGTAAGAATTACTTGGTAAGGACTACTTAACACGTAGATTCACATCTTTTTTTATTTATTCATTTCAAAAATTCTATATTGTATACTCGAATAAAATTCTGAAAACACGGTCGTCAATAAAGAATTTATTATGAATTTTACAGTATTAATACTTCCTTTTCTAACTAATTAACCTTTATAAATTTAATCATTTGAAAAGAATAGTTCTATGGTATTTCTCTCATTTTTTCTTTCGGTGTCTAGTCATCTTTTGGGAGTGGTCTGTGTGTTAAGTGTTTCTCAAATAATGGTATTATATGTTTTTCGAAAGTATTGAATTAATTTTATTCTATTAGATTAACTTTTTGACCGTTCTCTAAATAAACTTTCCGTAAAGTGTTCGTTCTATAGGTTTACAGGTTATTTGTGTTTTTCTCACGAGTTTGAGTGATGAGTGAGTCGTTTGTGTTCAATTTTGGTGTCACTCTATGGTGAAGTGTGGATGGTCTTATTGATTATATTTCACTTACTTTTATAGTATAAAATTGATTCTATACTTTGTACTCCACCCGAACCTTCGTCCCTCTTCGTCAACGTTGTTAGGGGTCTTCTTTACGTTTTAATTTCTCGTTGACCGACTTTGTCCGTTGTCGTCACCTATACCTTCTTTTCCTTACACACACTCTCTCGTACATTTTCTTGACGGTTTTTAACAATTTATTAATCTACGTTCCCCTCTCCTATCTCTTTACGTTGTTATTATAAAGTCCGTTTATTCGTTTCGAATTGGTGGAGTATAAGTTTCTTAAAAATAAAAGAACGTAATATCCTTTTTTTTGTGTATTTAATGTTAGGTATGAAACAACCTAGAAACAGTGTTGGTCTTCTTAAAAACAACATGTATAATCTGTGTTACGGTCCTACCCCGTAACACGTCCCAAAATCTTTGGGACGTAGAAGTATAAATGGCATCTTTCTTATTTTAATATATAACATATAATTCCAAAAACCGGTGGAGTACACTTCGTGGCAGACTAACCTTTTCTGGGACTAAGACCCTCCCTAACCCCCGTCCTCCTCTTCCCCTGCTGTGTCCCACTCTACCGACCTACCGTAGTGGCTGTGCTACCTGTACTCAAACCCATCTGAGGCCCTCAACCACTACCTGTCCCTCCGGACCGTACGACGTTAAATACCCCAACGTTTCTCAGTCTGTACTGACTCGCTGACTTGACTTGACTTGACTTGACTTGACTTCCAAAAAGGGGTAAACGAGAATATCGTGAAAACGTGTATATCCGTTAATAACCGTAACGTACATCTGGTAAAGACGTACCAGAGTACTTCTTTCACTTTCACAATCATTGAGTCATCACAGGTTGAGAAACACTAGTGTACCTGATATCTGGTGATCACAGGGGGTAAGTACCCTAAAAGGTCTGTTCTTATGACCTCATCCAAGGGAAGATGTCTCCTAGAAGGGGTTGGTCCCCAACTTGTGCCTAGAGGACGTAACGTCCGTAGACTCGGTGATCCCTTCGGGACAGAGTGTTTAATAGTAACAAAGTATTTAGTAAGTTAAAACAGTAGGGGGTTTTAAGTAGAAAATATTTTAAAAGATTAATACTTCTGGTTAATTGGTATCAGAAAAAAAAATTAACTTCACAATAACGAAATGTCACAACACAACCAAAGGTGATATGTTGTTGTTCTTAGTCAGTGATATATACACACACATATATATATATATATATATATGGGGGAGAACTCGGAGGGAGGGGGAGGGTAAGGTGGGAGAGATCCAGTAGTGTCTCGAGGTTCGACCCGAGGAACACAATATATTTTGGTCAGAACTTACTGGGCTGGAACATCATGAAAAGAGACGACCTGACAGTGGTTAAAGGGTTCTGGAATAGTTCGGATCAGTCTTTCTAGATAAGTCAATTTATAAAGGTCCGATTTAATTCTACGTAGAACAAATAAAATGCCATTTGAGTCAAATCGACAAATAGCAAACTTTAAGGGTCCAGTGGTTTGAAAGTTGGTGTTCTGGGTCGACGAAATACAGAATTCACTCACTAGTACCCAGTTTCCTGTACGAAATCTTCAGTTTTCCGACTCACACTCAGTCCGACTCAGACGGGACCCGTTTTAAATCTTCTGTCGAGTACAGAAGGTAATGAAACGAGATAACAGTAAACAAAACAAAACTCCTTAGAGGGGTGTATTTTTACACTAGAGTGAAAGGATCAGACGGTCACAGGGATAGAGCGGGACCTTAGGAAGAAGCCCGAAACGAAAGTGTAAACGAGGGTACAGTGTGTGATAGTACAGACGTGACATTTTGAAAAGAGGTTATTTTATTTGGTTTGAGATGCCTTAGTTATTACATGAAGTTGGACTTCATGTTCCGTCTATAAAGATGTCTCCATTGTGTATACTCAATGTAAGTATCAAACCGGAACCATAAGAAGTTCGAAGACGGTACCACTAATCCCAGATGTCTCAGATTTGATCAGGTGTGTGAAGGGACCACTACAAGAGCCCCCTTTTTTTAGGTTGTCTTTCCCAACCCCCGAAGTCTACGTCTCGAGACACAAGGGGTCTGGGTTGAGTGTTTTCTTCGGTCGTGAGCTCTTTGCACGTGTTTTTACAATTAACTACTTTATTCAATTACGTTGGAGTGAGTGTTAAAGTGAGGATGTGAGGTCTGTAACGACCTTTTCTTACCGGGAAACATTCGGACTCTCCGCATATGAGACAGAAAAATTGTCACCTTTGTAGTTCACCCCCTTTTTTCTCTACACGAAAACCAACAACGAAAAAAAAATTACTTTGGGTAATTCCCTGTGTTTTAATGGTTGTAAAGTTGATGTGATAATTACATCCAGGAAAATTGAGTGGGACCTGATTTCGCTAGGACGGGGTAAAACATTTCGTGGTAATTGAATAAAAAAAGTCCCCGTTCTGATCTGGAGTCCTGATTAAAACCAGTACGTTTCCCCAAATATCGTACTGATAAATCTCTTTTGTTATAGTACGTTTAACGTTTTGAACTTATGTAATCGTTCATTCCTTTGTTTTAGACTTCCTTTTTACGTTTCATCTTCTTTTTCTTATTTAGTGTTTTCGATTCAATTCCCGACAAACTTTCATAATTCTTTAAAATTATGGTAATTATCATTTTGATTGTTTAGATTTACACCTCTTTCTTTGTCTGACTCTCTGAGGTAGTCGCCGAGATTTAGAAGGACCGAAAGGAACGTGGAGAAGACTTGCGAGAACAACAACAACTCAGTGATTCAGCACAGGCTGAGAAATACTGGGGTACATGACGTCGTACATCCCGAAGGGGCAAGATGTGATAGAGGATCTCAAGTGAGTTGAGTACAGGTGACTCAACCACTACGGTAGATTGGTAGAGTAGGAGACAGCGGGGGAAGAGGAGGACGGGAGGTAGAAAGGGTCGTCGTCTTAGAAAAGGTCCTAAGACGACCTTAAGGTCTCAGTCGAGAAACGTAGTCCACCGGTTTTATAACCTAGAAGTCGAAGTCGTAGTCGAGAAGGTTACTTATCAGTCCCAACCAAGGGAAATGGTAACTGACCAAACTAGAGGGACTACAGGTTTCCTACGAGTTCCCAGAAGAGGTCATGGTTAAGTTTTCATAGTCAAGAAGTCACGAGTCGGAAGAAATACCGGGTTGAGAGTGTAGGTATGTACTGGTGACCTTTTTGGTGTGGAAACTGATCTGTCTGGAAACAACCGTTTCACTACAGAGACGAAAAATTATACGACAGATCCATACAGTGTCGAAAGGAAGGTTCCTCGTGGACAGAAAGTTAAAACGCCGACGTCAACGACAGACGTAACTAAAACCTCGGGTTCTTTTATTTTAGACGGTGACAAAGGTGAAAAGGGGGTAGGTAAACGGTACTTCACTACCCCGGTCTACGATACTAGAAACAAAAAACTTACGACTCAAAATTTGGTCGAAAAAGTGAGAGGAGAAAGTGGGAGTAGTTCTCCGAGAAAGCAAGGAGAACCGAAATCCAGAAATCACCATAGTAGACGTATAGACTCCAACAACTATAAAGAGGGTCGTTAGAACAAAGGTCGAACACTCAGTAGGTCGGGACGTAAAGTATACTACATGAGACGTATATTCAATTTATTTGTCCGACTTTTATATGTCGGAACTACATGAGGAAAGATTTAAAACTTGCTCGGACAACAAGGTACAGGTACAAAGAACTGGACGTATGTCCAAAGAGTCTTCTGTCCATTCCACCAGACGACCAAGGCACAGAAATTCTTAAAAGGTCAAACAACACTAGGTGTGTCAGTTTTCGAAATCATATCAGTCACTTCGTCTGTCTCTACAAAAAAAGACCTTGAGGGAACTACAAAGATACTAGGTCACCTACGACCGTTAAACTAGAGACCAAGGAGACGGAAAAGATTTAGGTCGAACATGTAGACCTTCACAATTATTGTACGGAATGAGTATAGTCACTCAGGATACTCATATTTAAAGTCGTTATGGTAGTCTCTGATAAAGTTCTTGTGTACTTGATAGACTTTATTAAAGACTAGTTGTTGTAAGAGTCTGATATAATTTTCATTTATACAGGAAGAAAATTTTTAAGTTGGATCCGTTCGTCTCCAATTATCAGTGAGGGAATTTCAAAGTTTTCAGTCGTTTCAGTCAGTTGTCTTCTTAGTGGTTGAGACAGGTTGTGAAGATTATCCTCTCATTCTACTCTCTAATCTTAATTGGTGACTGGTTAATCTTTAGTGGTCACTGAAATTATTCCTACTAGACCGGTTTTACCACTCTGTTTTGAGGTCAACCTTATAATTGTCCAAATTTTGTCTTACATCGAGAGGGAGAATCGTTACCCTGGTAGAAAGGGTTCGGTCTTTAAATCTTAGTTACGCCCTTTTGAAATAGACATAACAAGTGGAGAGACATTTGTGATCATGTTGTGTCTGGTGTCTCGCTCACAAGTCATTTATTTATCGTCAACTTACTTAATTACCAGGGGAACACAGAACAACGAAAGTAAAGGGGTAGGTGGTTTCTGGTTAAAAGAAGCGTGGAATATAAGGCTCAGGAAGGAAGTGTGGGTCAAAGACTTATCGAAGTTAATGTAGTGTACATGTGGTCCATGAATCCAGAGATGGAAAGAAAGAGTAAATGGTCTTTATCTGACTCATGGATGCTACGTAACTTCTCATACAATCCCTTTGGTGTCTTTGTTGACCTTCGACGGGGGAACGAAAGTTCCTCAAACGTCAGGAGTGTACTTGCTGGTACCCGACCAGGAGTGTTATTGGTCTAGGGGAGGGAATGGGAATAGAGACGTAGTGACTCAAGGGTCGTGAACGACGACAACGGAGGTGAACCAGATATAATGGACGTGGGAGTGAGTGTGACTGGCTTTTACGGACCTACTGTGACGTACGATTGTCGCCCATAGTATCGTCGTGTCTGGTGACGTTGAACCAGAGAATCTACCCAAGCAGAGTAGTGAAAGTCTGGAAGAAAGGTATATAGGTTTTATAGTCTGGTCGATAGAAGAGATCCACTTATCTGGAACTTAAGGGGTAGGAGTCAAATGACGATATATGGAACGAACTGACACCTAATCGAGGTCAAGAGAGTATTTCGCTCAATCCCCGTCCCCCTCTTTAGACTAAAGACCTATGAACCTAAGATCTATTCACTTACAGATGATATTTCTATTCAAGTGATCTTATATCCATTAGTCTACAGACGATATTTGTTTTAACATAAGGATTATAAGAGTGGTATATTACTGAAGTCAGATGTGTCTTTTTAAGTGTAAATTTCAAGGATGGAAGATTTTTCTATATTATAAACATGGAGTTCTGTTTCTCTAAAACGATTCCAGTAAGGGTAGATGTGATCAACAAAAATCTTTCAGTGTTACCCTCTCTCTACTAAACCAAAAGACTTTTATATACGAGAATTTCTCTGATATTTTGATTCAGTAAGTAGGTATTGTCTTTTCACTCCTGATATCCCTACATTTTGCTTTATAGAAACCACGAAGGACCGTCCGAAATGAAGAAAGACCAAAAATATGATTTTTAACTTACAGAAGAAAAAATGTTTTGTTTTATACGATTCTCTATAATGACACTCCTCTTTACGAATGAGTACATTAAATATTTTTCATATAGAAAATCATTCTACGTAGGTATTGTTAATTTCGTACAAGTAAAAGGGAAAAAAGGTTATTTTTTAGATCCGACCTGACAGAATACAATAATTATTGTTAAAGAATAAATTGATGAGGTTTAGTAGTTCTTTTCAATTCTTCAAATTCTAAACTAACAGGTTCGTCTCATGAATACATTTAAATTATAAAAACGGATTTGTGTTTTATTAATGGTACTGACATTAAGAGTCAAAAGGAACTAATATAAAAAGATAAGTAGTACGAAAAGATCCATATTACAAGATCGTAGACAATTTAAAAGGTTCCTCTCTTTATTATTCAAATCCTTAAATGGTTAAAGTTTCATACTAAGATTAACTCCGGTTTTTTCAGTAATTTTATTTTTCACATTTTATAATGTTAGTGATAGAAACTTATTGTACTTATTTTCTGTTATATTTTTATAAAAACTTTTTTTAACTGACACTACAGGTAAAAAGAAGTGTTTTAAAGAATGGGAAAGATTAACAATATACACCAGAAATAGTACAACTCCATACAAAAGAGACACGGGTGTAAGACCTCTCAAAATAGTATTTACCTACAACTTAAAACAGTCTTTGAAAAAGATGCAGATAATTCTACATCTAGTACCAAAAATAAAAAGTCAAACAAGTACACCTCATATTGTGACTAAATAAACGTATATAACTTTTTCGGAACGTCGGGGCCCTATTTAAGGTGAACTAATACCACATACTAGAGAAATTATATAACAACCTAAGTCAAACGATCATAAAACGACTCCTAAAAACTCAGATACAAGTAGTAACTACAACCGGACATTAAAGGAAAAATGTACTATAGAAACAGACTATAACCATAGTCCCACTACCACCGAAGTATCTTACTCAAACCCTCATAAGAAAGGAAACGTTAAAAAATCTTCGCAAAACCTTCTTATCCACAATTGAGATCTTAAGTGGAGAGTTCAGTAGACCGGGACCTGAAAACGAACAACCCTCAAAAAATTAGTATCAAAGTTAAAATCATAAACCCTAACGAGTATAAAAGATAAAAAAGGACCAAGTTCAGAAGTCTCTGACCTGGAAAGATTCTTAAACAGGTTAAAGAAAATCCGACAGGTAATGTAGCTGTATCTCAACGACCATCATTAGAGAGTACTACGAAACATAAAGACACTACAGGTACCATTGAAGAAACATTAAAGATTAAAATAATTAAACTGACTGGGGATAGGACAAAAAAAACTACTTGGACCAATTCCAAATAGTTAAAACAAATAGAAAAGTTTCTTGGTCCAAAACCAAAGTAACTGGAGACGAAAACAAAAGAAGTAGAGATAAAGTGAATAAAGACGAGACTAAAAATACTGAAGAAAGGAAGATAGCTGAAACCTAAAACAAACAAGAAGAAAGAGATTGACGACATCCACATTACAATCCAACAAATTCTAAGAAGAACATAGGATTCCATTCTAACATAACGATAAATCTCGACGAAAACGAAGTAGGATACAAACCTAACAGCACAAAAGTGACGGTAACAGAGTCCACTAAAAATTAGAAGAGAAACTGAATAAGTCACTGGGTAACCAACGAGTCATCGAATAACAAAGCGGAGGTGTACAAACACAAGAAATGTCAAAAAAGGACATGGACTAAAGATTAGAGTATCACAACACCAGTCTTTTCAAAGAACTACACTAAAGTGAAAAGAATATAAAAGACTCCGAACAAAACACTGGGTTCTACACTGGACAGGACCTCTTACAAGATGTACGTGAATTTTTTTTCATATAAGAAGACGTAAACCTACCTTACAGGACTTCTATGTAGTTAATCCAGGTAGACAAAATTACTCAGTAAATTCCGAACACAAAAGAATAATTAAATAACTGACCCACCAGACAAGTAACTACTTTCTCTCCACACTTTCAGTAGGTCATGGGAACACAATGACATCTAAAGAGGAAATACCGACATTCATGAACGGAATATATAACCCTACGAGGACACAACCCACATATTTATTAATGTCAACAAAATAGAAGAAGGACCTAAATAGGGAGTTAGTATATATAACGGAAAGGAACAGAGGACATTCTCGGAAATAAAATTTTAGATAAAACAGATTATACTCAAAACGATGAGTCAAAAGAAAGCTAAAGGTAGACGTACCTTATGGGAAAAGGTACGGGAGTGACAGAGAGACATACACAGGGATCTAGACTTCACCAAGAGAACTTCTGTCGCATAGATGTCCAAACAAAAAAATAGGTAAGTCGGTCAGACATATAAGACCAACCTCGTAAATTATGTAAATTCCATTAATAGTTTTGCATACGGGAATGACAGTAAAATAACAAAACCTAAAGAAAACCATTCGTAAGAAGGAAAGGGAAGAGAAAACAAGAGAAGAGAACACTGATTTAAAACACAACATAAAACTAAAAAAAAAGAAAACACACACATATAGATCACATCTAAAAGTCAAAAGTCAATGGTACTCCAAAACTATTTCGTCAGATATATATTTGTTCTAACGAAACTCAACGACCAGAAAACTAAAGTTTACTTAAAGGTTATAGGAGACAAACAAGAGAGTAGAAGAGTGTTAATGACTAAATTATAGTATAAACACATATTTAATAAGGGGTAGATATGGTATACAAACGGAAATACCCAATTGAAAAGGTAAACATTAAAAAAACAAAGATTAACACCGGAAAAGAAAGGGTGTATCTCTTCGTGAACAACGTTTTGACTAGACCACCACGACGTACGAATCGAAAACGTATAAGTTTTCGTCTCTGTAATGAAACGACTGATTCCAGGGAGATCAACTCCGATACCAAAAAGGACACCAGTACATACCTACACTCTCAACCTGAGACTTCTTCCGACTCGTGGTTTCTTAACTACGAAAACTTGACACCACAACCTCTTCTGAGAACTCTCAGGGAACCTGACGTTCCTCTAGGTTGGTCAGGTAAGACTTCCTCTAGTCGGGACCCTAAAGAAACCTTCCTTACTACGATTTCGACTTTGAGGTCATGAAACCGGTGGAGTACACTTCTCAACTGGGTAACTTTTTCTGAGACTACGACCCTCCCTAACCCCCGTCCTCCTCTTTCCCTGCTGTCTCCTACTCTACCCACCTACCGTAGTGACTGAGCTACCTACATTCAGACTCACTTGAGACCCTCAACCACTACCTGTCCCTCCGGACCGCACGACACTAAGTACCCCAGCGTTTCTCAGCCTGTGCTGACTCACTGACTTGACTTGACTTGACTTCACTTGACTTTCGTAAACTAAAGAGACAACTTAGCCTTACTCTCGGAACGACCCCTCTCATAAGAACTAAAATGCGAAAATAGTGAAATTTATATCATACGGTGAAGGAAGACCAGACGTCTCAAAGACGATTCTTTAGTCGACTTTTGGAAAACCTTGAAGGAAACATACAATACAACAAAAAGGGAACAACGAAAATTATAATAAGAAACAGAAATTATGAACAGTTAAACTAATAAAACACAGAACCACACAAGGAGGAACCCAACTTGAACGGACCCTCAGAGACACGAAGGACCTGAACCTACTGATAAAGGAAAGGTACAATCCCTTTCACTTTTTCACTTTCACTTCAGTGAGTCAGTATAGACTAAGAAGTACTGGGGTACCTGACATCGGATGGTCCGAGGAGGTACTTACCCCAAAAGGTCCGTTCCCATAATCTCACACAACGGTAAAGGAAGATGTCCCTTAGAAGGGTTGGGTCCCTAGTTTAGGTCCAGAGGGTGTGACATCCGTCTGCGAAATGGTAGACTTGGTGGTCCCTTCAACGTCGATAATAGTGAAGACAGAAGAGGTAGACCATAGGGATATTACGTTTACGATCACACAAATTACGACAGGGTTTCCAGACAATTTGACAGAAATAAAGAAAAGTAAGAAAAAAGAAATAAGTACCGGCACCAAAGGTGGTAAGACAGAAAGTCGAGTGAATACAAAAAGACAGAGTCAATAGGACGACAACTAAGGGAGATCACATAAAAAGTAAGTCTATAACGAAACAATTAGAGAAAAACAAATAGGAAATCAAGAAGAACCAGAAACAATCTATAAATAACGTAGTATAACTAGACACGGAAGTAAGAAAAAGGTTCTAGAATCTAGTAGAAATGATAGTTATGAGACTTAAGAAATTACTCTTCAGATAGAAGTGAAGTGGATCGACAAGAAGACCCTGAAATAAAACAAGAAAGTAGACCCTGTATAAGGAGACAGTAAAGTAAAACAGATTAAAAGACACTAATAATAAGACACAGATTTAAAGACACTACCACCAAAGGTAAGACGTCCGACGTACGAATAACAAAAAGAACGAAGCCGACAGATGGGGGACTAAATACTCAGACAGATTCTCCGAACACATCCGAAGGACGACCCTTCTCGGACGGGTGACGATCGACCTCCACCCAGAACGGGGAGACCTCGTGTTCCGGCACTATTCCCCGTACAGGCCTCCCAATACCAGAGTCTTCTTAAATTCGTGGGTCATACTCTAATAAAACGGAGGATCACCAACAAACCGGACTCCGGAGGGTCGTGACCACGGATGTCTGACAACAACCCCGGTTTAGAACCATTCTTTTACTGTAGAGGTCGTCCCGAGTGTGGTTACGTATGAGGAGTCTTGACGATGGTTGTTACAGAAACTAGGACGTCATGTGGTGTTGAAGGGGGACAGAGTCGTTCACTGGGAGGTTATGATAGTCTGTCAGAACAGGTTAGAGAATACTCCAGTGACGAAAAATGGGACCCAGAACCATTTGTGTTCTGGACACCCAAAGGACACTAGTTTAGAGTGACCGAAAATTTCGGTCTAAGAGACTCCCGAGGAGAAGCGTAACGGTCTGTGGGTCCGATCAATCGGACTGTACTCCGAATCTTGTGCATGAGGACACCCTCTTGAAGACCCCATATTAATAAAAGATCAAACGGGTGGGTCGTCCGTATCTTAAAATAAAACGGTACTAACGGGGGAGATGACAGAGTAACATCGAAAAAGAAATAGAAAACTACATCCAATAGAAAAACCATCCAAGGTCTTAAAAAACTGTTACCGATAAGTCGGCAGTCGAAACTCAAACTACAAAAGTATTCTTCGTGACTTGAGTATGGGAAGATGGGAGGTGAAAACAGAGGTAGAGATATATAAAGAAATTTTTTAAGTGTCTTGTATTTATAACGTGACTTTGATTTTTACCATTCAACAAGATACCCCACCAAATATCGAGTACGATGAGTGTCTAACGGTCCTCTTTATAGTTATTGGAGTCTATACGTCTACTGTGGTGGGAATACCGTCTTTCACTTCTTCTTGACTTCTTTGAGAACTACTTTTACTTTCTTCTCTCACTTTTCAAATCGAATTTTGAGTTGTAAGTATTTTGCTTCTAGTACCGTAGACAAGGGTAGTGAAGTACCGTTTATCTACCCCTTTGTCACCTTTGTTACTGTCTGAAATAAACCCCCCCCGAGGTTTTAGTGATGTCTACCACTTTAATTTTCTGTGAACGAGGAACCTTCTTTTTGATACTGTTTGGAAGTCTCGTATAATTTTTCGTCTCTGTAGTGAAACAGTTGTTTAAAGGGAGATCAGTTTCTATACCAAAAAGGTCATCAGTACATACCTACACTCTTGACCTGATATTTCTTTCGACTCACGACTTCTTAACTACCAAAACTTGACACCACAACCTCTTCTGAGAACTCTCAGGGAACCTGACGTTCCTCTAGGTTGGTCAGGTAGGATTTCCTTTAGTGAGGACTTATAAGTAATCTTCCTGACTACCACTTCGACTTTGAGGTTATGAAACCGGTGGACTATGCTTCTTTACTGGGTAACCTTTTCTGGAACTACGACCCTTTCAAACTTCCACCCTCCTCTTCCTCTACTGTCTTCTACTCTATCAATCTACCGTAGTGACTGAGTTACCTATACTCAAACTCACTTGAGGTCCTCAACCACTACCTGTCCCTTCGGACCACACGATGTCAGGTACCCCAGTGTTTCTCAGTCTGTGCTGACTTACTGACTTGACTTGACGTGAGTTTCTAATACTTTAGGGGTACGATAAAAAGTCCTTAAATAGAACTCAAATCGTGTCATGATTATCATCACATAGGATGAACGATAAATAAGTATTCTTTTGACTCTCAATTAGTAAACCTTATCAATTTTCATTAAAGTATGATTAAAAAATTATGATGACAATGTATAAAACTATGAAAATATCATGAGGGATTTTTCTTTATCGGACGTAAGTAGTGACTAGTAAAGACGAGGGAACGGGTTACCTATTCCCTCTTAATAGGAAGAAATAAATAATACACAAATAAAACCGGTGTGGTGTGTCCTACACACTAAAAAAAAGGGTTGGTCCCTAACTTGGGTACGGAGGATGTCCCTTTCGTGTCTCATAATTGGTGACCTGACGGTCCCTTCAGAATTTTTCTATGAATTAGTAAAGAAAAAGGAAGAAATACATAACTAATCTCAAGAAAACCAACGTTTACTATATTTTGGGTTAGTGTTTACTCCATTTTTCTATTTGAAAACAGAAGGTATTGACCTTTCAGGTCCCCTCCAGGACGGAACCCGTACCGAACTATTTTCTTTATTTCTCTACTTTACTCGTGGTTATGAGATAAAGATCTTTTTGACGTTATATAAAAATAACCTTACCGAATCCAGTGTATACGTACCGACTCGGTTAGTAACAACGATGTCTTTATATTTTTTCATTAATCGACTCCGAACCTAACCCCCAACCCCTATCCGTGGGTCTACTTTCAACCCCGATAACCGTCTTCTTTCGTCTCTACCACTCACCATTTGTTGGTTGTCAGTGTTGAGGGTAGACTCAAGAGACACTACGAAGTATATCAGGTAAGTATACGTGTTTAGTGATAGGTTTTCTATAGGATCAGATCCTTCCTTCCTTCATCGTTTGATGTTAACATTTTACATCATTACTTCCTACAATACTAGAAAAGAAGAACTCTAGAAACAATGTCTATGGACGAAAGTCCTTTCTTTTTTACTGAGAAATACAGTCCCAGTGTTTATATTTAAGGTAAAGTTCTGTTTAACGGGCGGAGAGGCGATAATGGACCGGTGAATTTGATTGACACGGAGGAGAGAATACGACTCAAGGTAGAGGGTAGGTTTCGGTGAAAGTAACCAACTTAACGTAACGAAATGGACCCACTGAAATAACATGGAAGGAATAAATAGAAAGAGTTTTTTAGGAATCTGTAGTATCAGATCTGTTGATCTCGAGAAAGGAGGTTAGTATAAGAAAAAATGTAGAGGACGGAAACTGAGTAGAGGTCACACTCTGACATGTATAGGAAAACTTTAGTTCCTTTCGTTACACCAAGTCACAATTCTCAAGTACGAGGTGTCACTCTAACGGACTTAAGTCTATGACTGAGACGAATTAATCGATACTTTGAAACTTGTTTGTCGAAGTAGTAAGTCGAAGTAGACATTTTAGTCTTTTTAAGGTAGAAGGAATTGGTATATCTATATATTATCTAATGTATAATGTATGATGTATATACTATATACAGTGTAAAGTATATATAACATCCCATATATAGGTGTGCAGCTAGGGGATACCACCAACTCTATTACGGATCCTTCGTGAGTGTGTATCTTAGACATGGATCATTCGGAAGCTTTCTATCTTTACAGACGTAATAGTAACTATGACGTCATTGGTGAAAAGGGCGAGGGACCCCACAGGCTTTGGGGGTTTGGCGGTTCTTGTCGCAAAGAAAGGTTCTGACGAGTACCTACTAATCGATCTCCTTCTCATCCCTCTTCTTCGAACTCTTGACCTCTCCCAGAGACCCTTGTCCTACAAGTGGGTTTCGTCTCAGGGATAAGGAGTCGAGGGTCCACGGTGAGGATGGGAAAGACCCGAAAAGGGTGTAAAGAAGGAGAGAACACTCATTAAGGAAACGGAAAGAAAAGGAGAAAAGGTCAGGTTCAAAGACTCTTAAACTTCTCGGAGACTTAGAAGGTTGGTTTAACTGTAAAGTTCGTAACCCGAAAGAGATATTTAAACGATCAGTAAACCCATGAAGACTACGTCCACTGATGACAGATCTCTGTACCTGACGCTTTCTTCCGTAATAGTCCGTGACACTTTTTTCCTATATAAACTCTATATTAATTATGGGATCTTATAATAGGTCGGTGTTAAAACCAATAATACCAAGAAAAGAAACGATAATAAGACGACGACGACGATGATTCAGCGAAGTCAACACAGACTGGGACACTCTGGGGTATCTGCCGTCGGGTGCTCCGAGGGGTAGGGACCCTAAGAGGTCCGTTCTTGTGACCTCACCCAACGGTAAAGGAAGGGGTTACGTACTTTCACTTTTCACTTTCACTTCAGCGAGTCAACACAGGTTTAGAATCGCCAGGGTGCCTGACGTCGGGTGGTCCGAGGAGATAGGTACCCTAAAAGGTCCGTTCTCATGGCCTCAGTCCACGGCTACAATTTAATTGTAATCTTAGTGGTATTGAGTAGAAAGGTTTTTGGATACATCTCAACTTAAAATAAAAGGTCTCCTTTCATGTCTCCCTCCCTACAGACTTAATACAGAATTGGAACCCTCTTTATAGAAGTTGGGTTGTGATAGGTAAGTTACACTGTAAATAATAGAAACTTTATTATTTAGAGAGTAACTTTTTTAATGAGATGTAGGGACGTCACTTTTACCACATCGGTAATTTTCTTACTCCATATAGAGATACACAACGATACTTTGTTAGGAATTCTGTAACAATTAAATCTTTTCGTTTATTATTTTAGTAAATAAGAGTACACGTATACACAAAAATTTACTAGACAATTTTATAAAATTGTACAAAATGTGAGAGTCTGTATTTAGTGTCGTCCTAGGAGATACTAGGTGGAGGGTCTTAAGACCTTTATTTTCGTTTTTATTTGTTTACCCTAGATTAATTTTAATTTTCGATAACGTGTTGTTTCCTTTTATATTCGTTCCACTTTTCTGTCGGAAGACTTACCCTCTTTTATTATCGTTTACTTCGTTGACTGTTTGTTGATTAGAGTTTTTATATGTTCGTTGAAGACGTCGAGTTAAGGTCTTTTTATTTGCTGGGTTAGTTTTTTACCCGGTTTCTTGATTTATCTGTAAAGAGGTTTCTTCTGTATGCCTACCGATTGTTTGTGTACTTTTCTACGAGTTGTAGTGAGTAATAATCTCTTTACGTTTAGTTTTGGTGTTACTCCATGGTGAAGTGTGGTCAGTCTTACCGACGCTAGGTTTTTAGACGTTCGTTATTTACGACCTCTCCCACACCTCTTTTCCCTTGGGAGGATGTGACAACCACCCTTACGTTTGATCATGTCGGTGATACCTCTTGTCACACCTCTAAGGAATTTTTTAACGTTTATCTTGATGGAGTACTGAGTCGTTAGGGTAACGACCCGTATGTGTGACTCCTTTGGTCTTAACTTTCTCTGTGTACATGGGGTTACAAGTAGCGTCGTGACAAATATTATCGGTCCTGTACCTTTGTTGGATCTACAGGTAGTCGTCTACTTACCTATTCTTTCGACACCATGTATATGTGTTACCTCATAATGAGTCGGCAATTTTTCTTAAGTAAACTTAGTCAAGACTACTCTACCTACTTTGACCTCGGTTAATATGTCTCACTTCATTCGGTCTTTCTTTTTGTGGTTATGTCATATGATTGTGTATATATACCTTAAATTCTTCTACCGTTACTGCTGGGACATACGTTCTGTCCTTTTTTCTGTGTCTACACATATCACCTGAAAACCTGAGTCTCCCTCTCACACCCTACTAAACCCTCTTACCGTGACTTTGTACATATGATAGTACATTCTTAGCTTAGTAGTCAGATACAGGTTACGTCCTATGTCGTACGAATACGAACCTCGACCACGTACCCCTACTGGGTCTCTCTACAACACCCCTCCCTCCACCCTCCCCCCAAGTACAAACCCTTGCGTACATTCTTAATTTCTAAAATTTTAAAATTTTTAATTTTTTTAATTTTTTAAAATTTTTTTTTTCTTTTTTTATAAAATTGTACAAAATTTTAACAAGTAACTACATATATGTACTTTTTAGAGACCTTCCTTAATAGAGACAACTTACTTTGACACCCAATTCCCAGATTATTCAGTGAAAATTGATCTATATACAAAACAGACAAACTAAAAAAACGGTACACATGTAAAATATTATACTTTTATTTGTTTTAAATCAATAAGTGAGTTTATGTGCACGTTCAAATACAAGAAAGTTTCGTGTACGTTCAATACAGTTGTTCACTGTGTTTATATACGAATATTTTTATTTCTTTTTACATTGAGTCAGTACACTTTAATTAAGTTTTAGGACAGGAATTTCACAGAGGAGAGGGACGTTCCAAGACTCTTTATACGTATGTGTCTTCCGTTACTATAGTTCATTTGTGAAGAAACGAGACTCAGACGTCAGGACGTGTGATTTGGTGTGGACTTCTGAGGAAAAAGGACCGAATCCACTCGGATACATTGAGTCTTAGTTTCGTCGTGTTTACCGGAGAAAGGGGGAAAGGGAGGGTACGAAAGTTGGTTCATACGCCAGGAGGGTGAGGTTTCGTGTAACTGTGTCTTGTGTTCTTTCTTCTTGTCAGGTCCGTTATCCCGTGAACGGGTGAGGGGTCCGTCACTCTCGACCAGATGTCTAGACTTGGGTCTCACGACCCTTGTCAGATGGTGAACTCACCGTAGTCACCCTCCGACGGACCTCTCATCCGGGAGTCCTGTCTCCGTCTGGTGTGGGTCTTGACAAAAGGTTCAGTGGTAGTAACTGGGACATGTCCCTGGAGGTGAAACCCACCCCAGTTCACATGACAGTCCTTGGTAATAACCAGTTTCTTATTCCTTCTACTAGGTGAGGACGACCCTCGGTTGGGGTTGTTTCATTTAAATGAAACATTCCTCATAAAGAAGTTCTAGATCGATAAACACACCTCTGTGGTAGACCAACCGTTTCAGTGAAAAATTTTACATAAAAGTTTACTAGTGGTCACATAAATGACCTAATTTACACAGTAGAAAGTGAAGTCTTAATTAAACTTAATTTAAACCGCTCATAAGATCCCTACTGTCTAATAAAATCAGACCATCTCTGTAATTGTAACTCTTCGGCTGACTGTCTTTCGTAGTTTAGTTTACCTTTAGATTCTTGTTGTAGACTTTATTGTTGTTGTAGTAGTGACAAAAAGGTGTTCTCTGTCGTGAAATTACGGGTTAGGGTTCGTAATAGTGTGTGTATGTTTTTGTTATGTGAGTGAGTTTTATCTGAGTCTCCCTATCCGACACCGTCTACAGAGTTTACAAATTACTAGATTGTGAACGTTATGATTAGTTTCCATAAATAAGTATTGTAGAAATTGTAGGTATAAAAGGTTTAAAAGTTTGTCACGGATCTTGTATCATCCGGTGGTTATTTATCAGCATCTTACTTAATTACTTGTGAGTTTTCAATTCTACAGAATTTGGTTTTTTATAAAAAAGATAAGACACTGAGATAATTGTAAAAAAAGTTAATAGAGTAAGAAAATAACATAGAGGGAATTGACATAACAGCAAAGATAGTAGAAGTCTTGACTTTTATAAAGGACTACTTTATTGTCTATTATTATATGTACACGATACAGTGGGGTGATGAAAAGGTAGTTGATATCTACATTGTTTGACACCGACGATAAAACTTAAACAATTGTTTAAATTATTTACACAAATTATTGTCTTAACTTTTACGTATAATTTTTATAGTTTCTTGAATCTATTTTTTACAGATTCCTTCATTTTTACATTCGTATTTTATTAGTCTTAGTTGTCATTTCTTAATTGTGATATCTTTCAGTTCAGATAGACATCTGAGATCTCTTCGTTACAGTTTTAAGAAGGTCCTATCTCTCCTTTCCCTGGTTCTCCTCTCGATTTTCTCTTACTACGTACACCTCCCATTTCTTCTCTCTAAACTTTTATGTCTGTCCTCTTTTCCGACCTTCATCACCTTGATTTCGTTGTTAAAGTTTGTATTTAATTGTGTTCTTTCAATAACAAACTTTTACGTTCGCTAAGTGTCAACATTTTCCCTTTACAAACACATTTCCCTAATTCTGGACATATTTAGGACCACCTAAAAAAAATAAATTGACTTTAAACAAAACTCTAGCAATATTTGAATAGATGTCGACATTATCCTCTATAGAGTTCACGGGAAATGGGTCAAGGGAGATTCTCATCGTCGAGTGTTTAACATGACATTGTATTATTGGTGTTTTTATTTACGTTTTACCTAATTTCTAGATTTGCATTCTGGTCTTTGATATTTTGAGGATCTCCTCTTGTATCCGTTTTGTGAGAGACTGTATTTGGTGTCGTCCTAGGAGATACTGGGTGTAGGGTCTTATGACCTTTATTTTCGTTTTTATTTGTGTACCAGAGATTAATTTGAATTTTCGAAAACATGTTGTTTCCTTTGATATTCGTTCCACTTTTCTGTCGGAAACCTTACTCTCTTTTATTATCGTTTACTTCGTTGACTGTTCCTTAATTAGAGTTTTTATATGTTCGTTGAATACGTCGAGTTAAGGTCTTTTTATTTACTGGGTTAGTTTTTTACCCGGTTTCTTGATTTGTCTGTAAAGAGGTTTCTTCTGTATGTCTACCGATTGTTTGTGTACTTTTCTACGAGTTGTAGTGAGTAATAGTCTCTTTACGTTTAGTTTTGGTGTTACTCCATGGTAAAGTGCGGTTAGTCTTACCGACGATAGGTTTTCAGATGTTTGTCATTTACGACCTCTTCCACGCCTCTTTTCCCTTGGGAGAATGTGACAACCACCCACCCTTACGTTTGATCATGTCGGTGATACCTCTTGTCACACCTCTAAGGAAATTTTTGACCTTTATCTTGACGGTATACTGGGTCGTTAGGGTGACGACCCGTATGAGTGGTTCCTTTGGTCTTAACTTTCTCTGTGCACATGGGGTTACAAGTAGCGTCGTGACAAACATTATCGATCCTGTACCTTCGTTGGATCTACAGGTAGTCGTCTACTTACTTATTCTTTCGACACCATATGTATGTGTTACCTCATAATGAGTCGGTAATTTTTCTCATATAAACTTAGTCAAGATTACTCCATCTCCTTTAACCTCGAATAATAGGTCTCACTTCATTCGGTCTTTCTTTTGGTGGTTATGTCATATGATTGTATATATATATACCTTAAATCTTTCTACCATTGCTATTGGGATATACGTTCTGTCGTTTTCTCTGTGTCTACATATCTTGTCAGAAAACCTGAGACACCCTCTTCCGCTCCCCCCCGAATAAACTCTCTTATCGTAACTTTGTACATATAATAGTATACACTTTGTCTGGCGGTCAGGTCCAAGCTACGTACTCTGTCCTACAAGTCCCGACCACGTGACCCTACTGGGTCTCCCTACCCTACCTCTCTCTCCACCCTCCCCCCAAGTCCTACCCCTTGTGTACATGTGGGTACCGACTAAGTACAGTTACATACCGTTTTGGTGATGTAGATTTTTTATTTTTTCCTTTTTCTTTTTTTTTTTCGACTTTAAACATAACTCTAGTAATATTTGAGTAGATGTCGACATTATTTATCCTCTCACAAGTTCACGGGAAATGGGTCAAGGGAGATTACCTTCGTCGAGTGTTTGATATCACGTTGTATCATTGGTCTAATGACTGTAACTTTTTTTAGGTGGTCAGAATAAGTCTAAGAAGGTCGAAACGAACATGAATAAACGTACACATATATAAACTTAACATACACATAAAACGTGTTAAAACGGTGTATACATTCAAACACATAGATGGTGGTGTCATGTAAAGATAGTTTTCTCCTTTTTTTTAGCTAGACATAGAAAATGTATTAGAGGTATTTACCTTTTTAGAGTTGTACAGACAAAAGACTACTGTTGAGTTGTCCAATTCAAATCCGGAGAGACCAATAACCATGACTTTGAAATATCGTCATGGACATCTTAGTTTCTGTACTAGGATCCAGTCACAGTCGACATCGTTTCTACAACCAAATCTACCTTCCTGTCCTATGGTCTCGACGACTCCTCGTTTCGGGGATAACCACATTTGGTGGGTCCTTCGTTAGTCGTGTTCCATGAGCTCCTGACGAACCGTACGTACATTAATTTTTACTACCATCTTACTATCTGACTCTGGTCTAATATTTCACAGTACACATGGTCCGATCTATGTTACCTAAAGTAAGACAACGTCACCCTTTGGTGATTCTTTAAAATTCATTATGTCACTGTACTAAACCGGGTCTTTAGTCGTTTAACGGGTTCCGAGTTTGGACCGGGTGAGACGGGCAAGAAGATTTGTTTCACATGGCCTTGCATCGGTGTGTGTGTAAGAAGCATATAATAGATGCTAACGAAAACGAGATGTTACCCTCTCAACTCATTAACGTTATCTATGGTTCTGAGACACACACATGAACCAGCGAGTTAACACAGACTGAGAAACACTGGGGTACCTGACATTGGGTGGCCGAGGAGATAAGAACCCTAAGAGGTCGGTTCTTATGTCCTCACCAAAAGGTACGGGAGGAGGTCTCCTAGAAGGACTGGGTCTCTAGTTTAGGTCTATAGGACGTGACGTCCACCTAAGAAATAGTAGACTCGGTGGTCCCCTCGGGTATGGTTTTGATATTCTGAGTATTTTAGACTTTATGAATGACAGACTGGAAATGTCTTTTGTAAACGACTGTAGACTAAATCTGATCACAAAATCTTTCTTTAGACCACCGTTCTTTCTAATCTGTCTCCCGTTCCTCTGTTCAACACTCCAGGTAGTGCACACTTACGAAAGTTACAAAAGTCACTTACTTTCCACCTCTTCTGAAAAAAATAAGAAACTCTTATTTTTAAACACAGAGTGACTTGTGACAGTCACGGAACATTTTAGGTCCGGCCTTCTTAAGACTAAGTGATGAATATTTAACCTGAAGGGACCACCGAGTCTGTCATTTCGCAGACAGATGTCACGTCCTCTGGGCCCAAGTTAGGGACCCAACCCTTCTAGAGGACCTCTTCCTTTACCGTCAGGTGAGGTCATGATAACGGACCTTTTAGGGTACCTGTCTCCTCGGACCATCCGATGTCAGGTACCCCAGTTTTTCTCAGTCTGTGCTGACTCGCTGAAGTGAGTGAGTGAGTGAATATTTAATAGAAGGGTTTAAGGTATGAGGAATCAGTCGATCTCATTAATTTTGAAGTAGTTTTACGTATATAAAGTATATTAAAGTAATTTTTTTAGGGGTTTCAAGAAAGTTCAGGAATATCAATTCGGATTGAAATGGTTCATGTCTTCTACCTCGTGTTTTATATATGGTCTCTGTCAATCACAGATAACCTGACTTAGTGTTCATTTAGTGACTTAGGATCGAAGGTTCATTTCATCATTGTCACCGAATTCTTAACACCTCTGATATTAAAGAATGAAACATCTTATGGTTATAGTTAATTATACGGTTGATTTAGAAGAGAAAGTTGGATTTGACACCGGGGATTTTAAGATGTAGTCATACAGGGTTGAATAAAGTACTTTTATACCAAGATGAAGTTTTTTGTACGTTTAAAGGTGAATGAAGATTTCTTAGGTTTCGTGCAATCTTCACTTGTAGAGACTCTTCAGGTCCTAATTTTTTTTTTTTAAGACCGATAAACGAAGGATTTGATTCGACGTTACCTTCAAAAAACATGGAATTATGGATAATCGTTGGGTCTTAGAGGGTATCAAACCCCTTACCATTAATATATTAAGGTTCGTTTTCTTAAATTTGAAATTTATTAATAGATTCCTTTTCATATACAAACGATTAGACCCACAAACTATATAACATCGTCTAATTCAAAAGCAAGTATCCGGACTCTAAAATGACAAACTCCAATACATCCGGGTTGACGTTGGGGTAATGGAAGTGTTTCTTTCGTCGTATATGGACACAATTTTTTTTTTTTTTCTAATATACGGTTTGTTTGAGTCAATTCATGTTGGTTCTAATTTCTTAACAAGTTTACAGTGAACACTGAAATAGTTCTTAGGTAAATTTTCGTGACAAGGGGTATAGTATAAAGTAAAAAGTTTGGTGGTTTATAAAATATGACAGAGGGTCAGTGTACATACATATGCATATATATTCGTAAAAATTACTTTGTAAAATAACTATGGGTGGTATATTACTGTTTTCAAATTTTTGACACTTAATAGTGTTTTACTGTTTGGACACACAAGTTTACTGGACATTTTACGTTTGTTGCCTTAGACGTAATTGTCCATTTCTTCATTTCAAATCCCTAGTCTTCTACCATTTCCTTAAACCTTGTTGGGTATAATGAACTCAGGGACCCCAAGTCAAGTCAAGTCAAGTCCGTGAGTCAGTACAGGCTGGGAAACGTTAGGGTACCTGACGTCGTACGGTCCGGAGGGACAGGTAGTGGTTGAGGGCCTCAAATGGGTTTGAGTACAGGTAACTCAGCCACTACGGTAGGTTGGTAGAGTAGGAGACAGAAGGGGAAGAGGAGGGCGGAAGTTAGAAAGGGTCGTAGTCCCAGAAAGGTTTAATGGACCATCGTATGTGGTTCGGGTTTGGACGATCTGTTTCATGTTTTTATGTTTTCACTAGAATATGTAAACGACCAGGTTGAGAATGAACACAAAATGAACGAACACGATATCGTCTAGACGTTCGTTAAACTTGAAGACTTGGAGAGAAAGAAGGTAAAAAGTGAGGGTCTGGATTGACGAAGAAGGACTGAGACAGACTGTAGGACCAAAGGACTGGAGGTGGAACAAGAACCGGTGTAATTTGACGACTGAGGATCCAGAAGTAAAGGACTGAGGGTTTACTGACCGAATTGAGTCTGGGACTGTAGACAGACCGAGAGAGGACTGGGGGACGACCGAGCTGGGTTCGGACGACAACGGGTGTGTTGACGTAGTGTCTGAGAGGGGTCCCTTTCCTAACTGTAAAAAGTGTCTTTGGTAGAGTTAGTAAGCCTTGAAAACGGTTAGTCCGTTGATAAGACGACGACTGAAAATCCCAGTGAGGACCTAATTCATTGTATAATACAAATGATCCTGTCTTTCTGGTATACGGTCAACATTGAATCGGTATAGTCGTCATTGATGAAAATCGTATTAGATAAGTTAAAAGAATCAAATTCTACTTTCAGTCTACTTACCCCCTCCTCTCCACTCCTTCATCCTTAGGAATATAGTAAGGGGGGAAACAGAAGAGAAGAGTTGAGAAATTAATTAATTTACAATAGTAGTACTTAAACCGAACACTTCGATGAATTTAAAGAACTTCGTTTCAGTTAACTCGTATAGAAGAATCACAGATATTAGATATCTCGGAACTTCCAGGACACAAGAATACAGTAAACTTACCAGAATGGGGACTGTAACTTTCGACTTAGTTTTACTTGAGTTCCAAGAACTGAGACAGTCCTGACGGACTTTGATTCGTCCTGGGACACCCCGAGGACCCGTGTCTTCGAAAAGACACAGGGAACAAAGAACCTCCTTCGTCTGAGGTCGGAGGTACTAGAAAAAAGTTTCCCGTCTAAACCTGTCAAGGATTAGGTCCTTACTGTCCCCACGTCTCAGTTCCCTCTTCGTCACTTCTTTGTTATCACGTCGGAACCTCGTCCCAGGACTGAGGAAGAGTTCCCTTTGTGTATTGTAACAGAAGTTCGAGAAACACATTGATTTTGGGTTGTTTACGTTCTACAGTCGTAAGAAGTATAACCTCTTCTGGTGGGCTCCGGTCTGATTTTCTTGGTCTCTTCGAGTAGTTCTTCTAACGGACTCTGGTGTCCTTTGAGTTTGTCCCTGAGACATAGTTGGATCTCCCCACCCTACCCTTCACTCTACCCTCCCTCCAAGTTCCCCCTTCCCTATATACATATGGATACCGACTAAGTGCAACTCCAAACTGTCTTTTGTTGTTTTAAGACATTTCGTTAATAGGAAGTTATTTTTTATTTAATTACAAAAATTTCTTTCTAATGGACTTTGGTCTAATCTTCTCGAACGTGTGTGGGATTATAATAGTTGTTGGGGTGGGACCTTGGTAACGATATTTTGAGGTGTAATTTAGGAGGGACCACCTTTTTGTGGTGAAGACCCCGTACTTGGGTGAGACAGGAGGATCAGACAGGGGAAACGGACCATTTCGTTATTTCGATAAGAAAAGATGAAGTCGGTTTAGAGACAGACGCTCTAAGTTAAGACGTAGAGACGCGTCTACGACTCAAAAACTATAGTCTTCAAAAGCTGTGAAGACTTTTTTCCAAGTGAGGCTGGAGACGTGTGGGTATCTCCCAGGGATCTCACCCACTGTAACGTCGGACTGTTATTCACTAATGACTTTTTTGGCGACAGTCAGAACTCGACCAAATCAAAAATCACCAACACACTCTCCTCGCAAACTAGGTTATTGGTAATAATCTGTGTAAGTCTAATTAGAAATGTTCAATTTTCTATAAGATTGTTGTTAAAAAATTTTTATGTTAGGAATTCCATTTCTCTTTATCTGTTGTTTCACGAAACCATCTTTACTCTAATGAAGAACCCTTTTAGTGCTATTTACACGTGGTCTGGATAAATCTGAAAAATTTCCAAACATTTGGTAATACGGTACAAGTTTTACTTACTGAAGTACAAATAACGGTAACCACTGATAACATTAAAGAGGTGTCACGGAGACAGGTAACGGGTTCATAGAGTCGAGATTCTTACACTCAGAGGTGTGGCTTCTCTGTAAGTCAATTCTCCGTCAGTAATATTTATTCTCTACGACGTTCGTTTAGTACCTCTTTCATTATATTCGAGAAACAGTATCAGTTTCAGGTCGTTGAAAATAAATATTTATAAAAAATTTGGCTATGGGTCTCCCCCATCTATGGAACAGATTTTATTGTGTCAATCAATCTCCTTCTAGTTTTCTTTACCTCTCTTTCTTTCCCGTGTATTCTTCCTTTGACATTTTAAGTCTGTTCCGGTGTCTCTAATCACCTCCCGGGGAACCAAAAGTTCGACAGTCATACCTGTTGTTATCGAGTCTCAATCTATTCTACCTTGTGTTATATCTTTCGGTATTCTATACTATTGTATTTATTGTGTATATTGAGATCCTTTTATCTACGGTTTGACGTACCTTATATATTTGTAACAACTCACTCAACCTTACACTCTCATTAAATCCGACCCAAAAAAATTCGACTTAAATAAATAAAAAAGTAAATTTAAATAAATAAAATTAACCTCCGATTAATCCGACAAAAACTAACCCAAAACGACTTAAAAGACTTCACCCCTACATATAGGAATTTGTGGTAAATTGTTTTTTTTTTCTAAAAGAAATTTTTCTTTTTCATCTCCATCCCTATACACAGGGTGAGAACAACAGTGTCGGGTTCAGTCACTTCTTTCTACATACAATTCTCCTTTACGTAAAAGGTAGAAGTTTCTAATTAGTTTTCCCAAGTCTTACATAGGAATCTCGTTTCCGTCTAAATAGTTCAGTTTATAAAATTTATGAATAAATTTGGTGATCCTGAAAAAGGAAGCGATTCTAATACAATCTAAATAAACAGACTTTAGAGGGGTATTGGTGTCATTGTTTATTCATTCATGAGACTCTTACACGAAAGAACAGAGTCAAAAAATAAATTTCGATCTGAAACCTCACAAAAATTAATTAATGTTGGTCGTCCAGGGGTAGTTAGAATTGACTTGTCTCGAATTGACGGTTCTCTCATGGTCGAAGACCCCGTGATGGTACTCCAAAATAAACTATAGGAAATGATAAGTTCTCCTTAAACAAATATTCTTTTCCCTAAATTTGGTAGTCTCCGTTGTTTGTTTACGGGACGTACCGACTCAGATAGTCAATAACTAAGTACTCAGTAAACCTTTTGAGGAAACTTCTGTGAGTTCGTCATGTTTAAAGTAAGTCAAGACGGAACGAGAAACGTGGTCTTTGGTGTCAGAGTCCTTTTCTTTTACATCTTTTACAAGAGACCTGACAGATTTTGTGTGTATGTCGACCTAGATGTTCCCTTCCGACTTTATTGTCCTCAGTAAAAAACACACACTATCAAACTCTAGAGAGAAAATCCAGACATACGACTTATGGTTGGTGTCGTGTCGCAGTACCTAAATCTTCTGTAATTTATTGTACCTTAGTATTCTTGGTCTTTGAGACTCATTCTTGTTTTGGAGATTTCTCTGACATTTACTATTACAATGACGAATGGAGGGGTAGGTGGACCTTATCTTAAACAGTAGTTAATAAATACCTCGGTAAAGTATATAAAATAATTGCACCATAAAATAACACTAATTAACCCCTTAGGTTCGAGACAGGTTTGTTTCGATTTACAAAGGTCAGTCCTCGGTAATCTCTACCAAAGTTGTATAAAGTCTCCTTTCACAAAAGTCTTTGTAAGTATTGTACACAGAGGGACCTACATCGGGTCGTGGAACTTGGGAGGGGTGATCACTCCTCTCGGGGACCACCCACACTTCCCCGGGTCCAGAGGTGTTGTGAAAGGGGTCTCCGTGTACCGTTACCCTATTTCAGTATAGTTTACCGTCCGAAGATGGGTCATTATTGACTATAAAAATGAGAGTCCTCTTTATTCCTTTATCTTTCACTTTCAAAAGTAAGAGTACGGACAAAGTTAGTATAAAGATTCGTTAGTCATGTTACATATGATATTTTGGATGTAGTAAAGTAATATCTTAAGTAACCTAGGTGGGTGAAAAGATCCTATTTTTCTCTAGAAGGTTAATGTACACTGAAGGGTCTTCTAGAAAGTAGATGATTTTGACTTCGGATGGAAATTCAACCATGGATAGTTTCTTTTTTGAGTCAGAGAGGTCAAGACCCAAATTTATCGGTTGCAAACGATTAAGGTCACACCATTTTCAAGGTCTCTTTTTCTGATGATCTCTTAACCTGAGATCGGACTATTCAATAGTCTTAATGGTTTCCACGAAATAGAATTTCGTGTGTAAGGGTTTGTAAATAGATCTAAATCACGTAGTCCAATAGACTTTCACTCTAACTTCTCAGATATAAATCTTCTTAAAAGAACGCAGTCGAATCAGTAATTATTCTAAACTAATATGAACAGTTCTCATGTAAAGTACCGTGCACCATGTTTTGTCATCGAGTTATTTATAAAATATCGTCTTGTTTTCCCCCTTACCTAACCCTCTTTCTATTGAAGATTTCATTGAAGGTTACTAGAGGTGAGGGATCCCGGGTGTAGAAGACATTTGGGGAGCGAAACACACACTCGACCTAGACCACCGTACGAAGGTTACTGATCGTATTGTACTTTCACTACTCTACCATGAAATCTTTAATCCTAACAATTATTTAGTTGTTGTATGTATTTATTCCACAGAAATCTGTCTTTGTGTGTGTGTTTTTTGTTGTAATGTATAACTCGTCCACTACCTTTATACTGTCTGTGGGTGTCCTTGGATAGGGGCATAAAGGGAGTTCTCGTTACTGAGTCTGAAACGATTTAGACACCACTAGAAATATCTTATGCTGATATACCTTTACCTCAGTTTACATAATCTTTAGAACGAAATTTGGTAAGTAGGTAAACAAACAATATTATGGTAAATTTACCTCTACTACTCTAGAGTCACAGAATCATCCTATTCCAAACTGACACTTCTACCTCATCACTCACACTTTAAAGGTAAGAGTATTCGACTATACTTCTCTTCTGTTCTATCCCACCATTTGTTTACCTTTTGATCCCGGTTCTGAATAGGTGTACCAATCGTATAGACGTGTAACTTTCTTCTCCGTCAAGTCCAATCTACAATTTATACCTGGTTTTTTCATTAATACCTAGTTCAGGATCTGTTAAACCCCCTTTCCAGCGTGTCTCAACCTGTGCTGACTTCACTGAATCGTCGTCGTCGTCGTCGTCATGGATCTCGATCCATCATCTCACAGAGACCTTAGTCCCGATGACGATGGAAACCTTGTCTTTCCTTAGTCTATTTCTTCTTACTCACGGATCTATTATAATATTTACTTTTCATCTTTTAGTTCTTCAAATATCAACACTACGAACTAAAATAAATTACGATAAAAGACCCTCTTGACTCCTTCACACTTGTCTTCTTGTATAATTGACCTTTCAAGAATTTACCATTCTTACTTGAAACTAATCAGTTTCTATCGTAAAAACGACTGTAACTGGAAAGATATTCTGACCCTTAAAGTAAAAGCATACTTTAGTTCAAATTCAAGATTATCCCTAATGAGGAAATGTTTCACATAGCGAGTTCAAAGAACGGATAAACACATAACAAATCAACAAGACGCTCATAATATGGAGATTCGAACTGACATCGATGGAGTTAAGAGATTTCACTGTAGATTATCTTTATCGTCTTTAGTTTTCAAGTAGACAATTTCAGAACTCAACCATGGTGAATAAACTTTTAAACAAAGAGTCTATGTAGGAATTTTATCACGGTAAAATTTTTACATAAAATTAACCTCCGATTAATGTCATAACATAACCAAAACGGTATGTAACTGTACTTAGTCGGTGCCCACATGTACACAAGGGGTAAGACTTGGGGGGAGGGTGGAGAGAGGGATAGGGTAGGGAGTCCCAGTAGGGTCACGTGGTCGGGCTCGTGGGACGGAGTACGTAGTTTGGACCTGACCACTGAGTAAAGTGTATACTATTATATGTACAAAGGTACGATAAGATAGTTTAGTAGGGGGAGGAACGGAAGAGGGTGTCTCAGGTTTTCTGACAAGAAATGTAGACACAGAGAAAACGACAGAGTGTATATCCTAGTAGTAATGGGATATATTTTAGGTATATATACACAATCATATGACATGACCACAAAAAGAAAGACCGAATGAAGTGAGACATATTATCCGAGGTCAAAGTAGGTGGAGTAATCTCGACTAAGTTTACATGAGAAAAATTACCGACTCATTATAAGGTAACACATATACATGGTGTCGAAAGAATAGGTAGGTAGACGACGACCTGTAGATCCAACGAAGGTACAGGACCGATAATATTTGTCACGACGTTACTTGTAACCCCATGTGCACAGAGAAAGTTAAGACCAAAGGAACCATACATACGGGTCGTCACCGTAACGACCCAGTATACCGTCAAGATTTTATCAAAGTAAAATTTACTTTTACAATCGTCAGTGGTTCCCGTTCTTATAAAAGTTTACATATTTAACTAAGTATTTTGATACGGATCCATATTCTTACTTTTAATTAATTAGGTATTTATAAGAAATATTATCCCAAAGGGTCCTCCAAGTCACCATTACTTAGGTGGACGGTTCGTCCTCTGTGTCAAAGTTAGGGACCCAGGTCTTATAAGGGATCCCTTCCTTTACCGTTGGGTAAGGTTATAAGGAAGGACCCTTTAGGGTACCTGTCTCCTCGGATTGTCCAATGTCAGGTACCCCAGAGTTTTCTTAGTCTATACTGAATCTCTGATTTGATGTTGGTGTCGTCAAGTAATATTATTCTTTTTTATGTATCTTACAGAAGTCTGGGGGTAGAGGTCTTCTGAAAGTCAGGGCGACTCCTGTGTTCTGTCTGTGTGTATATTTCCATTAGATCCGAAGTCACACTGTATACTAATTATTTTACAACTACTCAAACTGTTATCAATATGTCGAAGTCTCTTCCCGGTATTAACACACGACCTCACCAACTCTTTCCACCACAAACTTGTCCACAACCTATCTACGCTTGTTAAAAGTTTTCATCTCTCCCTTTGGTATACCATAAGTTTGGTTTCATTCGTAAAAATTTTTACTTTCTTAATATATGATACAGGACAAGTCCTCGGTTATGGATCTGGATACACCGATTTTATCTCTACGATAAGTTAAACATTTCGTACGAACCTTGTCAAAGGTGTCAGGTTGAGATAAGATCCACGACCTTATCGTGTCACTTCCCCAGTTTCTCCAGGTCCCTCTACAATGAAGAGTCTCAAATAACAGGTCACCCACCTCCGTCTGTTATTTATTTATTCGTTTTTATTATTAGAGTCTATTACTATTTGAGACGTTTCTTATATTTTATCCATTTATCCTATCTTTCGTGTGTCCTGAGAACGTATTCTATCTACCAGTACAATTCTATTGAGACCCTTTTAACGTAGTCTCGACTTTAGATTTACTGATCTTCCTCGATTATCACACTTAGAGCTCCTTTCGTTGTGGGGTCAGTCTCCACTTTCCTTTTGGTTTTTATTTAATTAATTAATATTTACCTGAAGGGACCACCAGGTCATCTATTCTTAGACGGACGGTTAGAAAGGTTACGTTCCACGTGTCCAAGTTAAGGATCAGACCCTTCTTAGGTGTACGATTCTCCTTTGATTCGAACACACGGTGTCGATGACTTCGGGTGTGGATCTCGGACACAAGGTATTGTTCTCGTCAGTGGCGTTACGCTTCGAATGTGTGTTGATCTCTCATCGGGGGTGAGTGGTAGATAATTCGACTGATTCGACTCTACAGTTCGTCAGTCAGTCATATTTTTTGGGGGTCATTACTTCTGGGTCGTGTCGGTTATTAATTAATTAATTAATAAAATTTTTTTCACTATCTTTCTCGTTGTCGGTAATCCTTCCTTTTCCGACCGTACAGGACTTATTTTTGTTCTGGTTACACTACTTCGTGTCACTTACCACCTCACTTTACCATCGTCTTTTTCCTTCGGTACGGTACGTCCCGGAACCTCGGTACCATTACTTGCGGTTGAACTTCGATGCGTTATACCCCTTAGTGATCTTCCAAAATTCTTCCCTTTACTACATTTAACTATATATGTAAAATTCTAAGGATAAATACACCTTCATAGTGGGACAAATAAATTGAATATACGTCTCAAGTAGTACTCTTTGCGACGTGACCTTCTTTGTGTCCGACCTTAGTTCTAACGGCCCTCTTTATAGTTATTGGAGTCTATACGTCTACCGTGGTGGGAATACCTTCTTTCACTTCTCCTTGAGTTTTCGGAGAACTACTTTCACTTTCACCTCTCACTTTTTCAACCGAATTTCGAGTTGTAAGTCTCTTCTGTACCGTAGGCCAGGGTAGTGAAGTACCCTTTATCTACCCCTTTGTCACCTTTGTCAAAGTCTGAAAAAATAAAAATAATTAAAAATAAAAATGAAGTAAAATGAAATGTTATGACATAACCAAAACGGTATGTAACTGTACTTAGGTGGTGCCCACATGTACGCAAGGGTTTGTACTTGGGGGGAGGGTGGAGGGAGGGGTATTGTAGAGAGACCCAGTAGGGACACGTGGTCGGGGTTCGTACGACATAGGACGTAGCCTGTATCTGACCACTAAGCAAAGAATGTACTATTATATGTACAAAGTTACGGTAAGAGGGTTTAGTAGGGTGGGAGAGGGAGAGGGAGACTCAGGTTTTCAGGTGAGATGTGTAGACACAGAGAAAACGACAGAGCGTATGTCCCAGTAGTAATGGTAGAAAGGTTTAAGGTATATATACACAATCATATGACATAACCACAAAAAGAAAGACCGAATGAAGTGAGAC